>CAESWR010000178.1:527806-542454 GCA_903171835.1 Mullus surmuletus | reverse complement strand
TTGCCAGTAGTTTTTCAAGCGTAGTATATTTAGGAAAATCCAGAATGCAACGGAATGACCTTAGAAATACGCACAAGCAGAATTTATTGTGTGCAGTGTTGCGGTGTGCTGCCGGGGCGGGTTAAAAAATCATTACAATACTGGAGCCCCGAGCATGCAAAGAAAAGCAGCAGGGTAATGATGGGTCTATTAACGGGTCCTACTTCACACAATGCTGGAAATGAGGACTGAAATATGTGAAGGGAGAGCCAAGTGTCGATCAAAGACCATTCAATTTCTGTGTCACACGCCCATCGCACCCACTTGTGTTTCTTCTCATCTGCGCATGATCGAATGCCGCAGATGTTTTTCCAAAGATGCAGAAAAATTCCCTCTCGCTATATTCTGTAACGCCATCGCAGTGAAGGCCAAGCAAGAGCCAAGTGGAAGATGCACTTCAATGACGGGGAGTGTTCAGTTTTATAACAGAACTTTGTTGTTAACATTACAACAACTGTGCACCTGTCATTGTTTTTCATCGCATTATTGTATAAAACGTGTACTATTAAGCTACCTGGTGGAACAATGAGCGAGTCATATCACGAGTGCTCCACACAATCATTTAATAAAATCAACTACAGACCAGAAAACCAAAGCAAAGGCAATTTGTATTGAAGAAAGGGGGGGAAAAAAGCTCACTTAGCAAGGGGGGGAAGTGTCTTTCCACCGTAAGCTTGAATTATTACATGTTGACAGTTCATTTATGACACCCGAGTGAGTTCATCCAAGCTGAATGCCCTACACGTCAGCATCGCTCGCTGGATCCCTGGTAGCAATCGGCCAAGGACATTCAAAATCAACCCTTAACGAGTTCAACCAGTGTTACATCGAATCTTTTCATTATTAATGGAAACAAAGGTGGCACAGTAGCTGATATAGTACAAAAGATGCCACCAGAGTGGCTTATTTGAAAGCAGAAAGCCTTGGTGACTGTGTGGTGAATGGGTTAATTTATATGCGACTGCAGCAAACACAGAATCCGGCAAATATTACAGTATATAAAAAAACAGATAAAGGAACAAAAGAATAGGATGACTGGTCTTTTTTTCTTTTTTCTTTTTTTTTGGACAGAATGTTTTGCAACACTACAAAATGAGGCTATTTAGTAACACCAATGCAGTATCAGTATCGACTCTTTCATATGTACATGTGTCCATATCCCATAAAACCGTTGAATATACCAAAATATCTCAAGCATTGAACCATAACTTCAACACAGTTCTGTCTGCGCCACACTTGTAAAGGTCGCCTAATGTTCATGAAAACAATAAACTCACCAACTTCACAGACACTCGTTGCATTTGAAAGGATTCACAAAATCTTACCCAGTGAATAGCTTTTGTGTGTGTTTTTTTTTGTATTATTATTGGCAGATGTAGCTTCATTTGCAGCAGAGAGCTTCGAGACGTGTTCAAAAATGTCTCACCTGCACGCGACTGTCCCATGATATCATCTATTTTGGTCACGTTTGTCCCTTTCACAAAATGAAAACTAAATTTGAGTCACTGAATCAGGCCGCACCACGTCGGTGTGATGGCACATGACAAAAAAAAAAAAGTACCACTGATGTGCATTCACAATGAGAACTCCAAATCCCATTAACAGGAGACACCTTAGGAACCCCCTTTGTTCTTTGCTACCCTTAATATTAGATTCTCAGTCTGACAGTGTCTCTTTGCCCCACAAAATTGGATATTAAAGCTTTAATATTAATCTTTCTGGACTGAAATCACAATTCTTGTGATATTTTGCATGTTAATTGCCACTGTTACATTCCAAATTCTCTCAGGGGTTCTGAACTTTGTCTTTCACTTGTATGAAATTTTGGATTGCAGAAGGATTATGGGAAATGACTAATCCAGGAGGATGAGTTTAGGCACAACATGTAAAATACTTTGTCGTCTCTTACATTTCAAATCAGCTTGGACAGTTTGCGTGAGGTTCAGGTAGTTGCAGTTAGATTAAGATGAGCATCATTTGGACAGTGGGGGGGCGTGGCTACATAACAGAGAGGCAACAACAGCAAACCTCGAGAATAGGATAAATGCAGAGCAGAGAATAAAATAGTTTAAATGGCACCATGCTTCAAACCGTCAAACAGACACAGCGGTAGCTACAGCGATGTGGCATGTTTCACATGCATGTTGCAGGAAAGCAGGCAAAATAAACATCATTTTGGTCCTAATTACCTCAAAGTGAATATTGAACAGGATTTAGAAAAAAGAAAAAAAATAAGAGGACAATTTCTCTTCTGGTCGTTTATCACGTGTACACTCAAAAACAGTCTTAAAATCGTTTCCGTCCTTCGCGTCTTGGCTTAGTTGGACACAGCGGGACAGACTGGAGTCAGAAGCAGAACAGCATAAAGGCACTGTGTTATTTCTACAAGCAAACAGAAGTCAGTCCAAGAGACATCACAAACATATCGCGGACCACTTTTTTTTTTTCTTTTTCTTCTTTTTCTTGTTTTTTGTTTTTTTTCAGACAACGGTCACGCAGTCCAAAAGTGAATGTCCAGATGGGGAACGGAGTGCTGGTTGACCTCCCAATACCAATCAAAGACATTTACTGTTCAATCTGTCAATCCAGTGAGCGTCCGGTGGAGCCTGAACTGAGGCGGCAGAACCAAGTGCAAAGGCCAGTCAGTAGTGAGGGCACTGAGGGCATTCATCTCAGTCTGTAACACCCACGAGGTAGAAACACACACACACACACATACACACACAGACGGACACAGACTAAACTGACATCTTACTCAGAGGCTGAATTATGTGCACACGGCAAAAAAGAAACAAACACTTGTGAGGAACATGTAAATTAAATGTGTGTCGGCGGTTGACAAAGCTGCGTTTAGGGAAGTAGTTTGATGGGAAATACGCTTATTCACTTTCAAGGGGTCAGGTCAAATCATTGATACCACCCATCATGTCTGTCATTACAATACCTCTTCGCTTAGCGTGGCTGTTGATGAGCTAGTGCTTCACACATAAGAAACAAATACTTTTTCTAATTCATTATTTTTTACAAATCTTGGTTTATTTATGATGCCTCTGGCAATTATTCTAGTGGGTTGTGGGCTTAACCGACAAAGGCACACTATTAGTTGTCGTATATTTCATTTTTTCCATTTGTTTTTTTGATCTGAATAAAAGTAGACATGATTCAGTTTTGTCAGGGCATGGGGGACAGAATTAAAAGTTTTAATATTGGTTTCATATAATCAAAAGACAAAGTTAAGTTTCATTATACAAATGGCAAATTAAATAGAGATATAGATGGAGCTTTCTGTTCATAATCGGTCTGTCTTTACTTTCTGACATACTGCTCTGTTTCATCCATATTTGTCATCTATTTCTATGTGATGATTTACTTAAAAAGATAGTGTTAAAAAAAGAAGAAGAAAGAAAGTAGAGTGAATTTTCTTCATTTTTGAATTTTCATTTTTGGATGAACTGTCCCCTTAACAAACCTCACTTCTATCTTCAGGTACATTTTTAGAAGCACCAGGTTTGCCCTTGACAGAAGCTTTTGACACTGAGGTGTCCTCTAGTTGCAGTACAAAAAAAAAAGATGTGTAGTAAAGGTTCCATCATTTGGAATGACAAAAATGCCTATATTTTCCTACGTAAAATAAAAAATAAAGCACAAATGGCTGACATGTTTTACCATGTTTGTTGAGCCTGCCGAGTGTGAAAGTTACATACCAGACTATCTCTCTCTGATGATTTACTGGTGCCGCGCTTACATCACAAGGACAACAAAACCTTTATACTAAGCTAGAGCTAACTTTTCTGTTGCTCATTCTGTGCCTCTCCTCTCACTCTATACAAGAAAGCAAATAAGCACATTTCCCAAAACACCAGTCAATTCATTGGAGAACAAAGCCGGTCTTGTCAGCGTGGGTTTCGTTCGTCAGTCCTGGTCGGGGCTCTGTGTTGTCACATCCACTGTCTCCAAATGGGAGATTAATCTCTGCCGTTTTAAGTAACCCTGCCTTGATGAGGCGGAATCAGCAATCATCCACAAATGTACCACAATACTCAGCATGCATTTGCGATGAGGACAGCTGACTCTGAAAACTATTTTAAAAAGACAGTTACGAAAAGGCAAAGTCGGTACTAAGTATTAAAACACCATGCATGAAGGCAAAAGAATGAGAGCATATGAAAAATTCATGAGCCCGCAAATTATTTCGACACAATCGAAAATGCAAAAAGGAAACATCGGTTTTCTGCAAATATCCACAGGTAGTTTAAGAATAAAGCCTCTGATATACCTGCTTTGAACCACATGTTGACATCGCGACATTGAGCAGCAGCAGTGCGGCCCTGACGTGGTTTTTAAGCAACTGCAAGCGGGATTTGTAAGCAAGTAAGTACGCGAGCGATGATGCCGCCACTGCTTGTCGATGCAAACATGTTTGTAAAAAAAGCTTGTATATCAGGGTCTGAAAGTATTTAAGAAGGGAATGTAATCCGGTGACTGTTAACGCCGACAACAATCACTCGAGTCAGTGCATACGGACATTCACTCATTTCACAACAGAAACACTCTTGTTTGATAAGAGAAAAGAAATCTCTGTGCGCAGTTCTGCTTGTTCGTTTTGATCCACGACTAGCCAAGAAGTCAAAAAGTAATGGTCCCGGAACAAAAAAAACGAAAAAAATCCATATTATACATTGTACATTTGGGTGAAGAGGTGGAGAAGCGCCCGGCCGGGAGAATGGCCTTGTTGTTGATGACTCCGGCACTCTCAGTATATGACCTCGTAGACAGTCGCTTTCTTGTCTCCTGAGCCAGTCACAATGTACTTATCATCTATGGAGATGTCGCAGCTCAGCACTGAAGACGACTCCTTTGACTGTTGGGTGGGGGGAGGGGAGTAAAGAAGTGAAAATGTAAAAAAAGGGAGAGAAAAAACTGCTCTTGAGACTGCAACAAACACAATGGGGATGAAGGCCACGAGTATAACAGACAGGTGCTGAACAGGCGACTTGATATGATTTATTTGTGCGGTCCGCGGTGTTTGTCAAAATTGAAGTGCAGCCGCACACTTAGCTCCCAAGGCGTGTTGGGCTTATTCTTCGCAAGGCGCTGATAAAGGCTTCTTGTTCAAATGTTTGCGTCCTTCAGTCCCACAATGAGAGCTGATTGTGCAGCCACACTTCCGCTTGCATTGCTGTCTGACTTCTTTTATTCTTTTCCTCTCCTCTCTACTTTTCGTAGACTACCCACAATATTTCTGCATTTACAATGTAACCTTTATCTCTGACCGCGTTCGCTTATCAAAGTTTGAACTCAAAGATATTAAAAGGTGTCATTGGTGTTATTTTTGAGAGAATAATATCGTCCACAAGGTTACCTGGAATATGCTCGCTCCGTACGGGGTCCTCCACGCGTTGAGCAGATTGTCTTTTCCCGTGCTCACAAACCACTTCCCTGCAGAGGTCGGAAAACGGCATCAGGCAACATCGAGGACAAACACCGAACGCCAAAACTGACCTCAGATACAGTAGATAAAGTAACCCTTTGTCACACATCGAAGCCGTCTGGGAAGAAAAATATGCCACGAAGTAATAACTCGGCCAGAAGCTCTCCAGCCCATCTTACCGCTTTTGTGCGAGTGTAAAATGAGGGAGAGCAGCTGCTGAGAGGAGAAACAGGCTGCAATCTTTTGAATCTACCTTCATACCGAAGACGGAAGAAGGAGCAAAAAATACATGTTATCAAAAGCTAATTTGGAGGGAAAAAGATCACTGCTAGGGGCCAGCTGTTCATTTAAATCACTGCAGGACAAAGTAATTAACACCAGAATCCACTTCTAAATCGTGTATTTGTTTTGGTAAACAGCTGTAGGTTTTTTCTTCTTCTATTTTTTTATATTCAAATTCTATTTTATCTACTCTTTTTATCTCAGAGCTGCATTAAGCTTTTCATTTAAGGTACAGTCAGGTGTGATCGTGCGATAATGACATTTTTTAACCTAAAACTGTGACAGTTTTAGTTGCATTTTCAGTGCATTTTAGAACTTCAAATTACTCAACATTTCACAAGAAAATAAGAATATGCCAGATGTACAGCAGTACGTCACTCGTTTCGTAAATACAGTCTTCAGTCTTACCGCAGTGGGCGAATCTGAGCGAGAGCACGCAGCTTTCGTGTAGATGGAGCTGGTACTTGTCAGGTTTGGTGACATGCAGGACCTCCACGTTGCTGTTCTCCATGCCCACCGCCAGCCACTCGCCCGTCGGACAGTACCCCAGGGAGAAGATCTGAAAGCCACATTTAAATATGCATGATCATTTCATGCAAAGAGAGATTGCTTGTCTAGGAATCGCCCCGCTATTTGGATTCCGACACCTTCAGGCATTTCAGCCCCGGCGGAAACCAGCTCTTTATCTTTCTTAATTATTACTGAGCTTGCAACAATTCCATCAGTCCTGGCGAGAGGCCGTTACATCCTCCAGATAATGACAACCCAAAAAAAGGCAACCAAATCAACAACACCATTTTGGAGGTGAGAGGAGATTTTCGCTGAACAGCATAACCACACATTCTGCAATTTCTCTCCCTCCCGTCCCTGTGAACCCTCGTTAAAGCTGTGCTCACTCACATGGTGAAATGGGTCTTTTCTAGAGAAATTGCTCTGATGGACTATTATGCTGCTTCTCTCTTTACCTGGGAAAATACATTCTAACTGCCAGTATCATTATTATTAAAGGCAGTTGAGGTGAGGCCAGAGTGGCAATCATGGCTTATGCATTCTGAACCATGCCTGTAAATTTCCGCAATATTACGAGTCCGGACTGCGGCTTGTCCCATCCTGTGTAATTTTCATCGATCTCCGGATTTTGTCGTTACCTGCCTCACACGAAAAGTGAAAATACAAGCAGCAGTAAGCAGCAGTAAGTTGCGCGCACCTGGGAGGTGAAGTCATGCTGCTGCAGCTGCCGTCCCTCTCTCAGGTCCCAGGAGCGCACTGTGTTGTCCAGACCTCCCGTCCAAAGCTTGGTCCCGTCGTTGGAGATATCTATACAGCTGGCGCCGTCCGTGTGGCCCTGGAACTGCCTGCGGGAAAATTTCAGTATTTTTCAGTATGTGACCGTAGCAATCGAAAAGGACCAAGTGTTAAACCCCTTACGCTGGTTCAGAGAATGTGTATTATTAGCATTGTACATGTACAGTATGTATGGAGAGCATAGTCCAAGCTTAAGCCCCAAACACTTTGAATCACCTCCAACACAGAGTTCGGGTATTTGAAATTTCCTCCCAATTTTTCTCACTGTAGGCCTCTAGTTCAACAAAATCCTGTGCACGTAAAGCTTGCACAGGTAAAAGTATTTATTCACGCATTCATATTGATGCAAATTCATTTCCATTGTGTGTGAAGGTCTGCCTGTTCCAAAGATGCCACGATTGTTCAAAAAATGACTATTTACTTAAATGCATGTAAATAAGTAGTCATGTAAATGACAGCAATTTATCAGGGATAGTACAAAATACAATTTTCTAAAAGTGAAACCTCTTGATAATGTGGAGGTAGAGCAGAAAAGGGCTCATTCATCATAAATGTCATTTGCCATTTTGAGGGTCATGCTTCTTTCTAAGTTACAAAGCAAACTAATGCAGTGGCTGTTCCAAACAAAAGGGCTACACAACAGATCGCTGCTGAGGTGGGCACACACAGTCAAAATGATCATTAATGTTCTGCTGATGGCAAAAGCCCACACGATCGCGCATGAGATCAGTGTCACAATTACCACGGCCTTGCGACTGCTGTGTTCTGTGCTCACGGTGTAACTAACAATACACCTGCCAAGTGTGAAATCCATTAGACGAACTATTCTTGGGAAAACCAAGGATCGCTATCCGCGGAATGGGTGCATTTATGATTGGCACCGTGTCAAAGACCTGTCATTTGTTGATGTCTGAATTGGACTGTGGGCTGAGCACTTCATGGAACCCATTGTTTCATTTAATTGGATGCTGCAGCTATTTTTAGTTTGATTGTCAGAGTTCCTCAAATAGCGACTGCAAACCGTCTCTGTCGTCCCTGCATGAGCTCCGCACCTGACCAGAGTCTGGTTGTGAAGGTCCCAGACCGCGATGTTTCCGTCAGAGCAGCAGGAGAAGCAGACTTTGGAGTCGGGGCTGATGGCCAAAGCGTAACACGCGGGTGCCGACGAGGTGAGTTCTGCCTTGATCCGCGGGGTCGGTGTCGCCAAATCCCATATTGACAAAGTACTCGCTTCGCCTCCCACAATAAGGGTCCGTCCGTCGGGAAGCAGTCGACAGGAGCGGATGTAGTTATCTCTGTTCTGAAGGCAAATACACACAAGTACTTTTTTATTGATGTCAAAATAAATGACCTTGACTCCATCTTTGTGTGAAACGGTGTATTCTATGCGGTATCTGAACCATATATGGTGTGCTCTGCTCTGAGGGGCACTCACAAGGCAGTCCAGCTGGGACACAGAGGTCTTGTTGCCCGGGTGACTGATGTCCCACACCTTGACGCAGCCCTTGCCGCCAGTGTAAACATGACGGGTCGGGTTACTGATGGTGACAGCACACACTACCTCCCCGTGGCTCAGGGTATTGATCTGCCGAGCGTGACGCGGGATGCCCGGCCCGACCAGCGCGTCCGGAGGAAAAGGCACAGGCTGCATTTGTCCATCGGCGCTCACATGAAAGGAGTAGGCTCTGGAGGAGAGAGAGATGGAGAGAGAGAGAGGCGCTAAGTGAAACTGTGAGGGAGAAGGGGGGGGGGGTCTCCTTTTTTTCTGAGAGCAGGGGAAAAGGAACATACGGTTTTCCACCAGGGATGCCGGACAGGCTGGGAGGAAGGCCGGGAACACGGATGTGGTGGTGAGGATCAAACCCCACCTGTGGAGCGACACGTTAGGAACACGTCAGATGCACACTCGGCCTCAAATGCAAGTGTGTTGTGTTTTTACATGTATTATTAACTCTTGTGCCTTGAACATGTATTGTAACATATATAATTGTTGTTTATAGTGGCGTCCCGATACAGCATTTGTATCAATCGACCACAAATTAACAACTTTCAGAAGTCGGTTTGACGTTTTTTGGAGACCGTGTGCTGCATATCCTGACACAACTTTTTCACTTCCGATACGATACCAATATTGCAGCCTTGAGTATTGGCCGATACTAATACAATATCAGCACACATCGTTCATACGTTTATCACTTATTTTGCAGTATAGAATGTTAGAAAAGTCTTGATCAAGTGATATTACTCAACAGAGAACAATAGTCAGCAAGAAGAGGTATGAGAAAAACTGACCCATTTATTATTAACCAATGGGTTAAATACATTGTAACCTTAAACACAAGAATATTCTACAGTTGAATAAAATAAAAAAAATAATAATTAGAAGACCCTGAAACATAACCTCAATAAGTCCAATAAAAAAGAAAGAAATTATATTTTTAAAGTGCAAAATAACAACTGGAAGTGCTACAGAGGAGCCTGAAATAGACTGCTTGTATCAGAGTGCTTATATCAGAGATTTTAGATGCAGGTTCTGGTACTCTTTTTTGTTGTTGTTGTTTTTGTTGGTATCGGACCAATTTCCAATATCAATAACGGATCGAGACACCCCTAGTTGTTCAAGCTGCATTTTTGTTTTTATCATAAAACTACAGTCATCTGAAATGCTGTTATGTATGACCCAGACATCTAAAAACTTTAAAACTACATCTATTAAAGCTATTGGTTTCCTCATTTTTGTCAATTTTAACCGCTCTTTTTCCTTTACATGTTCTATTTTACACATCATAGGTTTCAGATTGACACTTAAAATACTTGTAATAGTCACTGACAAAAGGGCTAATGTAACCCTTCAACAAAGAAAACTTTATCATTTTTTTAATTAGTGACTAGAGTTCACAACTAAAGCGGCGCAGCAGGCCAAATATGTGTGTGTTTGTGTGTGTTCAGGTACCACTTGTGTGCGTCCGTATGCAGCCACAGCAGCAGCAGCAGCCACTGTGTTCATCTGAGGGGAAATGTTATGCAGGCCGGTGTAGGCGGCCCCCGCTCCGCTCAGCTCTCCATTCATGCCCAGGTGGGGGACCATGCCGAAGGGTCCCGGGTACGAGCACGGCACCGCGAGCGGCGTGCGCAGGCCAGGAGCTGCAACACAACACACACAAAACCGTGAAATTCAGGTAGTGGCACTAACCTGCACTCAGGAATCATCAGTGTGTGACTTCAAACACTGCATGTTTTTCACACATTAACATTTTGAATATAATTATAATCTATAATTGGTGACTCTAACCTGTTCAGCTTTTACATAGTTCTCAAAAAATGAATCACAAATCGCACAGGCTAATACTACTTCCTGTGAAAACGAGTTCTATTTCCGCTGCTGCACAGTAAAATAGATTTTCAAGTTACAAAGGTGTCCGGGTTAATCAACTTTGATCTGCTTTAAAATACATGGAATCGAATCAAATTTATTGCAGAATGATTGTATCACGTTGCATTTCTGTCTGTAGTCCAAAACCTGATGGATCCATATTTCTCTGGCACTCATGCTATTTGAAATAGCTCACGTTTGAGCTTTGTAAAATGATGCCATGCAAAACTGACCCAGCGTTTCCACCCCGGAAGGTTTAGTGGGTGCGGGCCTCAGGCCGGGGGTGGTGGTGCTGCTGGGAGTCGGGGCGTCAGAGCGGGAGGTGGGGGTGCTGGACTTGGACACTGGTGTGGTGGATTTTTCGTTCTTCACCCACCCAAACATAAAAAGTCAGGGAAAATGATAAGGATTATTTATTTTTTTTCCACAAAAGGTCTATATCTAATTAGTCTAATCCAGTTGTATCTGATCTGATCTTGTCTAGTCTAGTATAGTGTAATCTAATCAAACTTTATAGGGAGGCTTTGGAAACATGCAGAACATCCTAAATTACATTGAAAATAGAGGAGAAACAGTCAATTAATAGGATAAAACCATTCATGTTCTGACATTATATCTTTGATATTTCATAAACGATCCCATTACATGCAGTGATAATTGCATAATCCTTTGTAATGCAGTATAAAACCTTGATTTCCGATACTTTCCGAGTGTGAATGCCTCTCGTTTTTGCACTGTTCTAAAGCCTAAAAATAGAAATCTACCCTGAGAAATGATGAAAAAGAAGATCAGACAGCTATAATTACCCGACTGACTCACCAAATTAATCTCTTTGGATTTGGATGAAGGTGTGCTGCTGGAGGAGGCGATGGAGGAAGGGCTCAGGGGTGCATCCTTCTTCAACAGGCGACTCTTGTCCAAACCGTTCTCCCGAGGAGAGTGGGCGGGACTTCCTCGGGGAGACGTCGGGTCCTGTGGCGTCGGAGCGGAGATGAAAGACAGGGAAGGTAAGAGGGAGTCAGCTCTTCACATCAGAGACGATGCTGTGATTTATTCTTTATTTTTTTGACTTTGTTGTACCTCATTGGAGACATCCACCACCAGGTTGTCATCACTCTTCTCGCCATCACTCTCCTGGCAAGTGCAGACAAGTACAAACCTCATCATCAAATATTCATGATCTATAAGAGATTTTGGAATGATACATACTGAGAAAAACGACTATCCACTTTCTTTTGGCATTTTTTCCATTTCGTCTTAATTATTGGATTAAACGGTCAAACGGTTCCAGTGAGGAGAGTCCAGATGGCTTCTTTGGCTGATGTACAAGTTCTAAACTGCGACATGCTGAGTTCAAATCTTAGTTATAACCTCTGTCACGCCAAGTTTCTTTTTCCAGCTGTCCAAAAAAGCAGTGGCAGTGGGTCTGACTGAACTCATGCACAGTGATGTAAAAAAAAAAAAAGTGTAATTAGCATAGTTTAAGACGGCGCAGGGCAATATGTCGGAAATTAAATGGCAATGGCTCCTCTTTTTCTTTATCTTCCCTTTAAAATGCTTTCATATAATAAACCTTAACATGGTAAAAGCAAAGAAATGAACTCACATAGCGTGCAGAGGACAGCTCCTTATCGTCTGTTTTGGGTTTCTTGCTGTCAGAGGAGTAGTCGCTTGAACCTCTGTGCTTCTCTCCAGTCCGAAAACTGGCGGACGGAGACACAGATGAGCTCTGCAAGAAATAACAACTGCTCACTGAATGGGAGGCGTACAAAACACATCTGTCCCCTATCACACACATCTGCTGCACACTCGTCAGGGACATGTAGAAACATTTCCCCCTTTTACCGTAAGAATACCACAAGGTTGGACGTTAAAATACATGATGCAGTCCATGTCTATGATTCTCCAGTGTTGCTTTGTGTTTTTCAGAGACATTCTCCTGTTACAATTGCGTTAACATAATCAAAGAATATACAACTCCAATTTGATGGCTCTTTAATAAAACTATTTGCATGAGTAGATCCTGCATAGAAACATTAGAAAAGCACACAATACATTAAGTTCTTCTCATTGCAGAGGAAATTTGAGTCAACCTTTCCTGTGAGGTGAGCTGAAAAAGCTTCATATTCCACATTCCAATCCAATGGGGGGCAGCATACTGCCATTAAGTTGGAGTGTCCAACCCTACTCTGGGAAACAAGGAAATCCTAAACTTCATTAGCACGAGCTAGAGGGCAAGATTCCAAATTTAGCAGGCGATTCATATTCTAATCCTCACCTATCACCTAATATTAAGGATATTTTTATCAACAATGAAATATTGCATTGCATATTACATCATTTAATAATGATACATTTAAAACTCAGCTTCAATTTCACAAAAAATGTTTCCTTAGTTCTTATGGTGGTTTTTTTAAAGGTGTTAATGCCTTAAACAGGAAATGTAAATCCCTCTGCTGAATGAGTAAGGTTAGTATTAAATGTCAAATGACCTGCCCAGCTTTCTCTGCTGTCTTAACCGATATTTATGACTTAAAAAATCAGTTCTAGTCTTCTTAGTCTGGGTTTTCGGAAAGATGAATGAATGAATGAATGAATATGGCTTTCTCTCAGTAGAAGAAAGTGGCTGTTTCTGGTTTTCAGCATTCGTCTTTTTGCATGTATTGCAACTTACGTCATCTGCAAAGTAAACTACACTCTGTCAGACACTTAATTTGCATTTTCTCTTACATGATATTTCATAATTTCACACAACAATTCATTTGACAATCAATGGAAACACTAAAGCAGCCAATTGAGACTGCAGTACGTGCGGACGGGTTGGTTGATGCTCTGGGGAGACAATGTCAGTAATGTATCATCGTTATAACTTAGGGGGGGGGGGCGCACTAGCTTGCTCAAATTGTCCCTTTAACACTTAATTATCCTGACGGGTGCACACGGGGGAAAACCGTTGCATATATGTGGGTCAGCATTAGTGCAAACAACTTTAAGATATGCAAGGAGAAATTCCACGAGGACGAAATTGACGAAATGAGGCCTTAGTGTCCACCATTGCAAACACAGGGCGGAGCCGCATGAGCCGTAAAGATTCATTTGGCAAAAAATAAATCAAAGCATCACACTCCCCGCCACTATAAAAAACTTCTCTCACACAACACGGAACTACATCCCTGACTGGTTTGGAATCACCAGTGTTGTTTTGAAGTTGGGAGTCGGGAGCTGCTCTGTCTCCACCATTAAAGGGAGGGATTAATTCTCTTTGAGGAGCAAAAATCTAAATAAAGTCAACTAAACATTTCCCCCCTCTTGTTCCCGCCCCGTCCCCCCTGGTAACTCCTTCCTCCCTCTCCCTCTCTCTCTCTCTCTCTCTCTCTCGGCGTCTCATTGGGAGGCGCTCCTTACCCAGCAGACGGCAGACGCGGAGAAGGAAAATAAAGCAGGACCTTTAACTCGACCTTTCCACTAACTCACGCTTGTAACCTTTTCGCTGCCCTTTGCCGTGCTGCAAGTGTTGATGACAAAGATTCGGCGGGGGGAGGAGTGAGGGTCAGCGGATGTGTGCGCGTGGGTGTGCGCGCGTGCGAGTGTGTTTGGTGATGCAGCACTCATACCTGTTTACATTTTAGTACTATGCGCAAACAGCATCATCCCCGTCTATACAGGTGTGTGTGTGTGTGTGTGTGTGTGCGTGTGTGTGTGTCCGGGGTTGATTACCCCTGTCTTTCTTTTCTCTCTTGTTCCTTCCCTCTCTTACTCTCTCTTTGGCTTTCCAGGCTGATTAGATTAATTAGCCAGCAAATTAGTTCTTTCAAAAACATCAAGGCAAATTAATTTTGCTGCAGAGACAAATGAAGGCTCTGCCGGCAGATGAAGCGCTGTCAGCGTGAAGACCTGTGCGCTGCTCCCGGTACTCATTTACCAGCACATCATTATTATATTTTCCTCCGAATCGATTCTGCAAGTCCTCTTAATGATACCTGTAATCGCTAATGTTATACTTAGTGATTCTTTCAAGTTTGCAAAATGCCTTGCTTGGCTCCCTCGCATCCATCGTGACCACAGGTGTGGCAGTCAAGGCCGGCCAACAGGATGTTACTTTATAGATAAAAAGACGAAGGAGACGGATAAAAATTCAAAGTGACAAACCCAACTAAGTAGCAAATGTTTGCAACATGATACATTGTAAAACCAATACCTAAGTCGGGGGCGGGGGGG
>CAESWR010000178.1:517117-527791 GCA_903171835.1 Mullus surmuletus | reverse complement strand
GTTCATATATTATACAAATGTACTGCAATTTATCAATATTAAAAACTACAACTTATTGGAGCTACACTCAACAGTAAAATATTTACATGTTGTCTCCACAGGTTATTCATTCAGAGGATATGTCAGTTAAAACCTTGATTAAAAAATGATCCAATCCAAGCCGACCCCCGTCTGTGATGATTCTAGCACTGCTGTGCGATTCAATCGAAGATGAAATGGACGAGGCGAGAAGGTCCACATCATCGTCATCATCATCATACGCCGGGTACTGGAGCAGTTACCTCTGTCACCTCATGGCAAGAAGGTTCTGCTGCCCTTTATGTGCGTTTCAACAGGAAGCACAGGTATGAAATGGGCCATTTCCAAGTCTTTCCTGTGATTCACTTCGCAAACCCGCAGAAGAATATGAAAGCATGTCTACTCTACATGCAGACAGGAAAAAAAAAATCAACAAAGGAAAAATGCGATTGAGCGGCGTGAAGGACCTTCTGCATTGTGCCACACTGCAGCACATTTCTTATCCTTTCTGGGCAAACTCATTTATACAACGCGTCATTTGTACGCCGTAACTAACTGAGAAATTACCAGCTTTCTGCTGGCAGTTAGCAGCAGACAGTTACTGGTCCGATCATATTATCTGCTACAATTCAGGGTTGAAAAGGAAAGAAGAAAAACAGAGAAAGCCGCGTGTACCCATTGGAGATCCTCCATTTCATCCCATTTCTTTTTCAGCTTCAATGGCTCTGCAAACAGTAGAAATCTTTATAACTCTTCGTTCAAGTCAGTTGGTTTAATCCATCACCTCTGATCCTTCTGTTCGGCTCAATTTGTTTCTTATTCTGCAGCCGACGCAGCATGGGAAGCCTGACTGTTTGCAGACGTCTTAGAATAAGCATCCCGCCATCTAAGAGGCGCAGGCTTCGGCTATCTCGTTTGACAATAAAAGGAGGCATCAAAAAAAAGAAAAGAAAAAAAAAATAGGAAAAGAAGCATAGTTTAAAAAGTGTGCGTCCAGTTTAGCAGCCTGTGTTCTGTTTCAACGGGTCGGTCAAAAATTCAAACCGGCCTCATTAGACGCCGCTTTTCTTCCCTTTTGTCTCAACACATAACAACACGTTTGAAGACGGACAATTATTAAAAAAGATCGGCATGCAAAAAATGAGCATATCTGTATCGGGCCTCCATGCGTTAACTGCGATTCTTCTATGTCCTTTTCAGTAAAAAGAATTCATTTCATCTTGGGCTCAAAGGGAGCATCACAAAAGGACTAAAAGGAAAACCCTGCAAGCGCAAATCAATGACACTGATAACTGAACCGACAATTAGCTTCATTTGATAAGTGTACTCAATGCCACCAACACAACAACCGGGGGAGGTGGAGTCCTTGAATGCACCACGACTCCATAATTGACTGCCTGTATCCACAACAATAAGGAGCGACTTCTGCGCGGCATTTACACCCACATACCTTTATCAATGTGCGAGGTGCTCACACCAAGGACATTAAGGCACAGATGTTCATGCAATTCACACACACTGTACCCTGTGGACTGTTGCCAAGGCAACTGTAGACCACTGACAAGGGGCTTATTGGTTTCATGAAGTGACTGTTGGCCGCCATGTCAAAGAGCAGCTCTGTGTGCGTGTGTGTGTGGTTGTGTGTGTGTGTGTGTGTGTGTGTGTGTGTGTGTGTGTGTGTGTGAGTGTGTGTGTGTGTGTTTGTGAGACCTTGTGCGTGCATTTGTGTATGTGTGCTCACAGAGGGCGCTAATGAAAGGCATTCATCATTCTGGTCTCTCTATCTTTACCACTGATTTCTGACGACCTCACACACACACACACACACACACACACACACACACACACACACAGACATGGGCACACATGCCACACACACGCACATCCACAGCGCTAATCGCTCCCATCACACTGCCTACAGCTGCGAGTGTGTGTGGAGGAGGATATACTACATGGGGGGCAGGAGATAACATATTAAACATTCCTCCTGTCTCCACCTACTCCAAAACACCAGAGAACACACAGCCAGTCGGAGCCAGCCGTGTGTGTGTGTGAGTTTAAGCGTGTGTGTGTATGTGCTCACCAGTAGAGCTCAGGCTGCTGGAATAAAGAAATGCTAATCTGCTCATTGAGTATTCAACAAACCAAATGTTTGCCTTGGGAAAAAAGCTCCGCTTAAGGGACTAATTACTACAAGCACTGGATGTAACATTTGTCTCTTGCACTGCTTCTTTCTGCTTCCCCCTTCCCTCACTAACCAGACATTTTCATCTTGGGGGTTTCTCTTTCACCCTTGTTTTCTTTCTTTTTATTTGTCCCTGTTTGCGAGCATTGTTTAAAAAAGACTTCTTCTTTTTTCTCCTTCCTTTAATAGTTGAAAACTTGTGTCATGCATTATTGAAGACTGGATCAGAAGACAGTAACGCTTTGAAACAGAGCAAATATTTTAAAAATAAATCTTATGCTACAGCTCTGGTTAAGCAGGATGGTAAACCTCTAAAGTCAGGTTTTATCTGATCCAATCTTCGGCACACAGGTAATTAATAGACATACAATTAGTTATCAAGCATAATAACTCCATAGCTGTTTCTATTTAAAAACAAACGCAGCTACAAGGTTTAATAATACAGACGGGAATTCATTTGTATAAAATGATTGTAGCATGAGGACTTTTGAGGGTCTTTTGCACACCAACTTCTCTTTGCATATAGTTTTTAATTTCAGGGGGGGAAAATGCTAATGCCAAGAGAAGCATAATCTCATTATCTGTGTTTTTGCCCCCAAAAAGATACACTGTGTCTCCCTTAAACCATACAGCCACTGAAGTCAGTTTGTGCACCGACGAGAAAGAAAGAAAGAAGGAAGAGAGCTTACCTTGACCGAGTCTCTCTCTAAGGAGGCGCAGGGCAAGAGAGGAGGAGGAGGAGGGGAGAAAGAGGAGAATAAGGCATTTAAAATCTAAACAGTAAACATACAGCAACATAAGTAAACAGTTTTCACACACCGAAACAGATCATTACAGCTAATGGCGGCTTCATGTGAGCACTTGATGGGGATATCGGCTGAGGCCTTCAGCAAATACACTCATTATTTTCCTGTTTACTTTTTTATCTCATTAGCATGTAGGGAACCTTTAGCTGACCTCACAGGCACCAATAAAACAGAGACCCGTTTCTCACCCACACTCACACCTCAAAGACGGTTGTTGATATTATTCTAAGCTGATTTTGATCTGAGTAAGGCAGCGGCAGGCATAGCAACATGAAAGTCTTACTTTGTGTCAACCAGACCAATTTCAGCAACTAAATTTGACAGTTAAGTATGTTCACATTCAGTCATATTACTTCATCAGAAGAGCCTGCCAAAAAACTAAAATGCTTCACACAAAATAATGTGCCCTTTATTGAGAGTGGATTTGTAAATTAAGCATCCAGGGAGCTAAACACTATTTCTTTAAAAAAAAATTGAGGGTTACAAACACCAGACTGACAAATTGAACACCATATCCAACAAACATGGAAGTCATGTCCTTGAACAGCTGACTTTGGCTGGCGTCTCTATTTACTGAACACTCAAAGTCAGCTCAGACATGATTGAAATGGCTCTGTGTGTACAAAGGAACAAAAAAAGCTGGTTGGTTAAACTACCTGAATATTAACAATCACCGCACTGAGCCTGTGATGCGATTCATAACTTTAAACACTTAAGAGGTATGTTTTTTAATACATTAAGCGACATAGATCACACATTTTAGGAGTGAAAAAAAACCTCACACTCACTCAGTTATAATAAACCAAACTTCAAACCGAGGGAACTTCACATATACGCGACACTAACGCATGCTGGGAGTAGACAAGAAGACAACAATAGCCTCTGACGTACGGAGACAATTCCTACACCGTGACACACACACACACACACACACACACACACACACACACACACACACACAGGATGGGTTTTACCTCTCGGGTGTTCGCCGTTGTTGTCGTGGTGTTTTCGCTCGTCCTTGAGGGGCAGCTGATGACTCAGGGCCGAGGACAGCGCCAGCAGGCTGGCAGTACCCGCCCCGGGGGGCAGGGGGGGCTGAAGCCCCGCCGGGTGGGGCGTGAGGGGGACGGGGATGGCGTGGCCGTGGGAGAGGTGCTGAGCCTGGAGCTGCTGCTGCTGAAGCACATGGAGGAGGTGATTAAAGGCCAGTGTGTGAGAGCAAAGCTGCTCATTCTTCTTGTGTTTTTCTATGGTAAACACAACATAAAAAACATATACTTCTTCAAACACATCATGTCTTGCGTCTCTTTTTCACTCTTCTGAAAAAGTTTCTACTTTTCCTCCCTGAACTACATCTCACTTCTGTCAGTCAGATCTGTCTCTCACTTTTCGGTGTTTCTGCGTGTGTGTGTGTGTGTGTGCGTGTCTGAACGTGCGATACACCCACTCCGATGATGGCGTTGAGCTCAGCCATGGTGACCTGCTTGGCCCTCTCCACCGCCTGCACCACCTGCTGCTGATGCTGAGAGAAAGAGAGCCGTCAGTCACAGAGAGAGACGCTGACAGAGACAGACAGAGAACAGCTTGTTGAGTCTGAACATCTGGATTTTTGTGGCATCTGTGGAGAAGACCAAAGGAACTACGGCGGTCTCCTCCCGCTACATTCCCGTAGTACAAATACTCCACCTGTGAATTTGCCCCCCCCCCCCCATAAAATCGCATCAGCGCGAATCACCCACAGACGACGTGATCAGTTCAAAGCGGCGTCTCCGCTTCTTTGATCAAACGTACGATCACAAAGCCTGAACAAGCACGAACCGCAAACCGTAAAAGCGTTATCCTGTGTTTTTTAGAGCAGATGCAGCATAATACTTTATCTGCACAAGAAAAGAAAAAAAAACAAAACTTCCACTCGATTATTTAAATGAGCTCCGAGTTAAATGCCATCATACTAGGGCCTGAGAGACCATTTAAATCATCTTTGGTTGTTAGTTTGCTCCTCTTCAGAAAACACACTAGATTAGAAAAAGATGAGAGCAGTCGAGTGAAACTTAAACAGTCCAGTTGATTCCTTCTTTGTTGGTGGTGGGGGTTGGGGTTGGGGTTGGGGTGGGGGTGGGGGAGTTGCAAATCCACATTTGCCATTGTGTGAAAGATTTTGTACAAATGGCAAAACATCTTAATTGGGCTGCACGACCAGTAAACTGAACTAACAAGGTGAGCCTCTACGGCGTCAATGGATGCATATAATTATGTGTGTCGGTGTTGACGGCACAGAAAACCACGAGCGGTGCACGCGGGGGGAAAACCTCAAGCGGCTAGGAAATCTCGAACAAGGGGGAAAACATGTTTTCGCGAGGGGAAAGAAAAGGACTCAGACAGAGGGACAGACTCAAGGAGACAGACGGCAACCCGGGCAAAGTCATCCAAAGGGTACACAGAGAAAGACGGTCGGCAAGAGAGGGGGGGGATTCATCCAGGAGCGCAAAACATCAAAGTAGGCCAGAGATGAAAGAGCTTATCAGGTGTGGAAATGAACCTGAGTTCAGCTACACCTCTACAGGCTTTTGCAGTCTAAGCTCGTCTGTACGTGACACACACACCAACGGCGCCGTCAGTCTGATGAAGATTGGGAAAATAACATTTAGCGCTATTATCAATGATTCAATCACATCTACGGCCAACATGGACGCGACTGATTCCACCGAGCTGCCGCCAAGGTTGGATCGGTGAAAAGACAACGAGCTCCCTGCAGTCGTTGGCTAAACATTCTGCAATTGCTGTATTTGTTTTATTCCATTCAAAGCTGATGGGAAGCTTTCAAAACAATCGAATGAATGAATCAATACATGACTTCGACCAAGATGCGCTGTTTTTGTGAGGATCGGGTCCCAAGTGGTTCAGCTCCGAGGTTTCTTCGGTAAAGGGGAGTTTTTCTCATGGCGTAGATGTTGGGTTGCAGTGAACATGGTCTCGATAAACCCACCGTTCCAGCTTCAGACACTTAAGATAGCTAAAAGGCCTTTATCTAATGGGCTGGAGTCTTTGAAAAAACACCAACGCATTTCGGCTTGCATCTTATTCAGGGTGTGGAGAGACAATGTAAATTTTCTAACACTTTCACTTGTTTCCAGGCTCTGTTCATTGCTTTTAATGCCTTTTTTCCCCAAAATTAATACCAGTCATACCATCATACCAGTATTCCAGGGTGGGAACCAACCTTACTTATATTCTATGTATACAATAGCCCAATATAATATTTCAAGTATTTAATTCTCAAGAATAAACGACGCGTCATCCTGTTAGCGAAGACAAAGCAACCATCAGAGATGTTTCCAGACGGGGCGAAAGGGACAATATCAGAAGACGACGGAAAAAATTTAAATCAACAACAAAGCTCCCCCAAACATGTGCGCATATTATTGCTGCGCAGTAATAATATGATTGTGCTACATTTCATATGCACACCCAGAGAGCGAGGCTGCGAATCCAAACAAAGCGGTAAAAAGCCATTTCCTCTCCCTGCCTCCCCTCTCTGCGGGCCTCGGGGCTGTGTAGCAGCACCACAGTCTAATGCCATTATTCCTAATCCATCCTAAACCCTCCTAATCCATGGCTAATCTGGAGGAGAGCTTTGGAGTCCACACTCACTCCTTTCTGCAGTTCCCACCCCTCAACACACACACACACACACACACATTCAACTCCTCCAGAGGAAGGATTTATCAGCTAAACGCACACACACACCTAAACATTCCATAATAAACACGCTGTATAAAACACACTCCCGACACCCACTGTGGTATTTGCAGACATTTGCGGTGCAGTCCAACACAATATGTGCATGCAGGTGGACAAACACACACACCAAATAAACTCACATACACACACACACTCCGCTGCAGGCTCCTGCATATGTTAGTGGGAGACATTTAATAAGTTCAGAGCATATCTGCCTATCCTGAGCAGGGAGGATTAGCCTGGGATAATCTGTGTTTGTGTGTGTATGGTGTACATGCAAGAGTGCGCGCGCGTGTGTGTCCGTATCTGTCTGCTTTGCCTCACAATCCACCGCACACTTCTCCTCCTTCGGTGGTTCCTATCAGGTTTTTCCTCTCTCCCTCTTTCTTTCTCTTTCTCTCTCTCTCTCCCTCTCTCTTTCTCTCTCTCTCTCTCACCCACCTACTCCTTAACTCACAGTGACAGGCATTTGGTTCTTACCTCTTGAGAGAGGAATGGAATGACTTGGGCGCAGATTGCGTTCAGCCGTTTGACAATCTCCGCCTGCAAGACAGAGAGGTGGGCGCGTAAAACACAATCAAGTACGAAGTCGGCGACTGACAAGACGTCCTCTGCACACAACCTACGGCATTTAACGTTTCAAATTTAAGAAATAGAAATATCCAAGTGTTTGGTTTGTACAGTGGGTTAGAGACAGCGCATAATCGACAGAGGGAGAAGAGATTCATGAGCAGAAATGACCATGATAAGAGCAACAGTCCATCGGCATAAAAGAGATGAAACTCATTTACAAAGTTGCAGCAAAGTAGAACAAAAAAAAAGGCTGAACTGAGCTCTCTATAGAGGCTCGAGGTTAAAGTAGGTAACTGTCAAAGCATCAAACAGGGAGTGTGTGGGTCCTTGGTGCCCATTTTAAACGTGAGATTTATTGTGATCCATATTAAGATTCCAAACACTCCCCGAGGTAGAGTTTTACCTAATCACTCCAATCAGCGCTAGGCACAAACTTGTTTAATGTACGCACATACTCGCAATAACACACATCCCCCTCTGATTACACATCAGCACATTCATAAATATGCATACTCATCGCACCAGAGCAATACAGCCCGACTCGCTGCTGTCACTGCCATTAATACAGGTCATTACGTTTTATTTGTTGCTATGAAAGGCTCCATGGAGCTGAATGACTAAGAGAATGCGCCGCCAACAAACAAAACAACATTATTATTTATATTCATCTTACATGTCCTTGAATCCCAGTTTAGAAAGCTTGACCGTTTGGATCACGCTTTTACTGACAGTTTAATAAGTTATAAGAAAAAGTGATTGAAAGTGGGGGCTCAGTTCAAAGAGGTTTTTTTTTATTTTTTTGTCAAGACCCCTTACTTTTTTCAAGTTCTGTGTCCTTAAGAGATAATGCAGTGGGAAAAAAAAGTGTTCGCAGATAGATCAGAGAAAAGGTTAGATGGTGAGAAGCCTGGAGCAGATCGGGTTCTAAACAAACTTTATTGTATTTTTGAGAATAGCACAGAACGCACAAACAATGCAATAGAATTAGGAGAGAGACGAGAGCCACTGAGACTAAGTGTCCCACCCATCAATCTAATGACCTGTAGACATAAAGGCAACATTTCGGTGAGTACAAAGAGAAAAGAACGGGTCGGACAAACTGAAAACATACTTTTACCGCTTGCATCAGTTTAATTGGCTAAATGAAAAGCTGAAAAGGGAGACGAAAGCAGGTGATTCCATCGAGTCCGTCACGCTGGGGGAGCTTCCCCTCGATCGTTTAAGAAGCTCGATTCATGTATATGACCTTGACAGAGGTGAACTTTGCTCTGGTATCAGAAGCAACAGAAGCCCCCACGGGCCATAAGAGTGAACCTGCCGACACACACCGATGCAAACCCCCCTCAGACACAAGCAACTCAGACACACCAGCAGAGACGCACACACACCTCCACTGCCTTCTCTGTATTCATCAGATGTTTTACTGAACCCAAGGGTTGGCTTTTAAAGATTATACAGCACTCTCTCTCCCCACATCAGGTAGAATTTTTTTTTTTTATAACAGGAAATTGCCTGATCCGCCGTCCCAAAGGGAGTGCCAGAAGTGCAAGTCAAATCTAATGCGCATATAAACATAAACACAGACGAAAAGACACAAAAGAGCACACACACCCACCCTAACGGGCACAGAGGGGATGAGCATCGCCTCCTTTATTTGTAAGACTAAGAACATACAAATACAAAACATAAGAGTCTCCTCCTGTGATTTTCTGTGATGAACACGATGGCAGAAATACCTGCAGGGACGGTAAGGAGTGTGTGTGTGTGTGTGTGTGTGTGTGGGGTGGGGGGGGGGTGGTCCTGGCAGCCATTATTCCCTCTCAGTTTTTACCGACAGCGTCATTGTTGATGTTTTTGGCAAGTGTCTGTGTTTGTACCATCTCGGCGGAGAGATTCTCAGAGTCTAATATATTTTGTAAGCAGAATAATGTTTTTTTAAAATGCATTTATCCAGCATTTTAATGAGCTGCAGATCAAAACAACATTTCTCCTCACTTCCAATTTCACTTTCATTTGGCTCCACGTTGCAATATAACACTGGCTGCTCTTCCCGGGGTCCCCGTAATACACATTTCACACAAAACGTGTGAGGGAGCATCACTGATGTGGCCTGACCTTTTCATTATACTAATATACAAGATTTTGTTTTTTTTCAAGTTGTGTTTTTGTTTTTCTCCAATTCTTCACTAATTTGCTCATCAACTGTCATCGTGCAGAGACTAAATGGGGAAAAAGTCGTCTTTGGGTGCCTATTGCTCATTTTGCTGAGGGTCCCTGTGGGTCTCAAGACCACGAGAACCCATAATCTCAATTTTAAATTGTACATTAGTTAAGAACTGAGTCTACTAAGGGCAAAACAAAGCTCAAGACAAGCGCTTTTGACTGCACTTTCGGCTTCAAACATGCCGCTTATTTGTATTTTGAGGTTTTTCTTTGGTTATTATTGTACAATGACACAATACAGTGACAATGACAAGACAGTGACGATACAGCGATGTGCATGTGCGCTGTATAACTGGTGATATTCACAGTTGCATTCATACACAGATAGGTAATAATGATAGTTATAAAGCTTGTAATAATAATAATAATCATAATAATAACACTAATAAAATGATCACAGAGTCAAAGAGTATTTGCAGGGAGCAGGTTGGGGTCACCTGTTTCCCTGCTCTGAGTGTGATGCGGTTCTGGTAGAGCTTTTGCCACTTCACGGGCAACAGGAAAAAATAAAAGATGCTCTCAGGAGAGGCCAGATAAGGCAAGACAGGAAACAAGCGACCAAACATCAGGACGGGACGAGCACCTCAATAGGAGCCTTATTCACTCTTCAGACAAACACAGTAATTCCCAGAGATCCAGGGGCTAAACGCACTAAAAGGCTCCACCGAGCGCATCAATTCCTCTGGCGCTCGCGCTCCATCACTCACTTACCGACACTCCACAATCCCACGTCAGCGCTCGAGCACCAAGAGTTGTGTCTTTTTTAAAGCAGCGCGGTCGGAATACGGCCGTCCTCTAATCATCGGGGGATTTTATTTGTGAGACTCTCAAAGGGTTTCCGACGATCTCCCTCTTTGTGAGCAAAGGCGAGGTCGCGCTCTTCCACTTACCTGCGTGGAAGTCAGCGCTGGGGCCGCACACGTTCCCACAGACCAACTAAAAACACTGACATTTTCCTTTAATGTTCAGCGTTTATTCGGGGAACACTTGCTGTGCACACATGCCCTTTTTCAGCGCAGTTCCACGAAGACACACCGGGGAGCTGCCTGCTGCTACATCCGTCTCAACGAAACAGCGCGTCTGGGTTTTAGCGCCTTCGTCTGGGGCGCCACAATAACAGGGAGAGGC
>CAESWR010000178.1:454104-465240 GCA_903171835.1 Mullus surmuletus | reverse complement strand
TGGCCGATCTTGCCACAGATGCGGCAGCAGCGGTCGTTGGGAGCCACCTCCCCCTCGGTCAGGACTTCAGGGTCGAAGAAATACTCCTGTGAGGGACGCAGACAAATCAGCCGGTGTGCAATGCTGCCACAAATGCTCCCCAGCACCATTAAGAAGGCAAATACCAACCATCTGAGTGGGATACTCGGGTGGGAAGCCTTTGACAGGAGTGCCAAACACTTTCCTGCCATTGATGAAAGCCTTCATGATGAAGTTTGTCACTGTTGGGAGAACGGAGGCGTAAGAACGGAGTCATGAACCTGAGATGCAGGATTGGGTGAAAATAAGAAACGGTCATACTTTTCCTGGACAGACCAGCACCGAGATTATGATTCAGGTCAAAGGGATCTGTAAAACAAATAAGATAGAATGATTGTAATTTGCAGTAAATTAGCAGATTAAATCAAAATAAAGGCGTTGGAGATACTGATGTGAATGCATCTTTCAATTTGTGCTGGACCAGGCAAGTTTGCATCCACCATCCACAGACTCAGATTAGCTCCCTCAGGACACGAGTCAAACTGACCTTCGATGACTATGTACTTGGACGTCCACTGCTTGTTGAAGGTGGTGAGGCGGGCGAGCTGACGAATGCAGACCACGTGCTCCCGGAAGTCAAAGTCCTCGGTGTAGAAGCGCAGCAGTCCGAGCCACAGCTCCCCCACCGTCTCGGTGTTTTCCCCACAGTGGGGCCATCGACTGGGCTGCGGGGCGGAGGACCATGACACCCAGTGTTATCGAGACAAGGTGTGGGGTGTTGGAGGAGGGGGAAGAACTTGCAAAACTGATTAAAAAAAAAAAAAAACTCACCAGTGTTTTTAAATCGTCAAAGAAGTACACGTTCCAGCCATCGACCAAGACCTCTGGCTTCTTCTTGTCATCATAAATCTGGGGGGAAAAGAAGTTAAAATTCACCAGTTTAGTATTCCATTCAATATATTCAAAAATCATGACAAAATTAGTAAAACTAAAAAAGCCTTCAACTCTACGAAACCTATAACTTGTGACCCCAAAAAACACCACTTTACAGCTAAATTAAGGCATGTTTAACATGGAAAAAACAGTCTACCTCCTGCAGCACAGGGATAACTGGCGGGTTTCTCTGCTGGAGGAAGAACAGCACCATGAGGGTGTAGGCGTAAGAGGACAGGCTGCCTCGAGACGCATCCCCAATGTCACACATCTGTAGAAAAAAAAAAAAGAGAAAGATGCAAGACATTACAAATAAATATATTCGCTAGTCTAAGGCTGACAATTTTGTCCACAGACGCGCTCACCTTGGCAAACACCTTCATGACATAACAGAGGATCTTCACTCTCCTGTCGATGGCAGCGTAGGAAGCCAGCAGATGTGTGTTGTGCAGAGCCTGAGGGTGGAGAAGTTGCGATTGGACCTTAAGTATTTAGTGCTCCATGAAATAATTAATCTTCATTAGGATCAACCATGGCTCGTCTTGTGACTGATTCAATCAAACATTCAAATCTAAAAGCCCTACCAGTGTGTTGTAGAGGCTGATGTCTCCCTCCAGACCGGTGCGGACATGCAAGAACTTCACAATAGGGACTTTAGCTGTTGTGATGGGCAGGATGTTCTTGAGGTCTTTTGGCAGAAAGAGGATGTAGAGACATGTTAAAGCGTGATGGAGGGATTTCCTGTTTTTGCAAATTCTCTCTACTTTCCATCCATTCCCAGAATTAAAGCGATTTGGTTCCATTAAAGTTTTAGCCATTAATCCCCCACACGAAACCAAACTTCGCTCAATCTGACACATGGATTTTATGGAAGAATGTTTGCAATACCGTAAATAAAATCTACCTGGGTGTTTCTTCAGAAGTCTAGCAAGACTTTCAATGATTTTGATGCAGTCAACATCCTGTAGAGAGGGACAAAATAAGATAATGAAGCACACAAATAGTAAATTAATACAAATGTCAATACTTTTTTTCCCCCCCGGAATTTCCCATGCCACCAAAAGTGCCTCACATTGAACACCACCATGACTTATTTAACCAAAAAAAGCTGATCCCATCTAACAAAACTCACATCGATAGTGTCCTGCCCCTCCAGCACCATGCAGATGTCGAGGTCACTCTGTCTGAAGCCAAAGCCATTTTTGGAGGATCCAAACAGCTGCAGTCGAGCACCTGTGCAGCCAAAACAAAGCGTAATTGTGAGTAAAGGCGCCATGTGTTAGGTGAGGTTAGAAAAGCCATAAACTGGTTTACTTCACCCGCATACTGTCGCCTGACAAAGCTCTCCAAATCTTGAAGGATGTGCTCTCTCACACCCACTTCCAGATCATCTGGGGCAAAGTCCGCTAGAGAGACAAAATTAGTTTTTCACTTTTTTTAAAGCATGATAACAATCTCTGTCCACCCTAAATCGTGTCGAATTAGGATGTTCTTTTTCCCCCTAAATTGAGGTTGAAACTAAGGAAATTAGTAATTAAATCTCCTGTGCAGGTGGCATTAATCAAGCGGATCAAAGCACGGCCACCTTTAAAAAGTCCATGTGAGACGAGCTTTCACGTATACTCACTGTAACACTGCTCACAGACTTTGTTCAGTATGTTGAAGAACTCCGGGGTCATCTGGGGCAAAGCTTCCAGCTCCACTTTCTTGAAATCCTCTGGACAATCCTTCTTCAAGTGCCCATCACGCTTACACAAGCTGCACACGACCATGTGTGACTGAGAGACATCAAGGAGCCCATTAAATTGTTGAAATTGTGGCTGACAGTCGTGTGTGTGATGATGATTACCTTTCCTCTGGTGAATGCTTGCTTCGAAAACTCATAGGACCGTCGGGTTTGTTTTTGGTTTTTACTGTCTGGAGCTGCATCTTTAACCGCGTCGTCTGTGGGTGCAGGTGCCAAATCCGGCTCCTCCTCATCTTCATCATTTGTACCAGGTGTGTCCAAGTCTGGGCCCTCCTCATCAGACAGGAGCTCCTCCCCCGACAACTCGTCCACAGGGAACATCTCCTCATCCTCAGTGGTCAAGCTGTCCAGGTGGTTCCTGCCGTGCATCTCCACGTCGTCATCGTCCTCCTCCTCATCCTCTTCGTCCTCGTCGTCCTCGTCTTCGGAGAGGCTGCTTTTGCCCAGGTCCGCTTTTTCCTTGTCCCTCTCATGATCTGTGTCGCTGTCGTCCTCCACCTCCTCCTCTTCTTCGATGATGCAGTCCGAGTCTTCTGGGCCGTTTTCCTCAGTTACGGGTCGGCTTGCCTGCTGCGAGTTAATGCTGAGCTGACTGAATTGCGACACACAGTCCTTCCTCTCCCCCAAGTCCTTGGCATTTGCACCTTGGGTGGCTTCACGCTGCGCAGCGCTCTTGTGACTGGCGGCGGGAGTGTTGAGTGGCAGAGCAAAGTACTTGTAGGTGTTTTTGAGGCAATGGACAATGAATTCATACATTTGCTGGCTGTTGACTGTGCGGGCCACGTTCCTTTTGACGGAAAATGGATCTAGACCAACAGACACACTAGTTATGAAATCTCCCCACGTAGAGAAAGCATTAAAATGATCACAGTGTCCTCTATTCAAAGTCAATGCCGACTATAGACGGGGACGCATCTCACCTTCCACAGCGATGCGCTTCTTCGGCCAGTCTTTGATCTCTCGCGATAGGACAGTGTTGGTCCGCACGCTGATCACATTATCAGCTATGTTGAACTCGAGCGAATAGAAGCGGAGCATTTCAACCCAGAGGAGACCCACTTCCACAGGCGGGCGAGGGCTTTGAAACACAAGAGGAACCTGCAGGTGGGCACAGTAACTGTATTACTACCGTTTCTATTTTTAAGGTGATTTTATTATTGTTCTTCAAAATGTCCTTGTAGTTCATTATATATATAAATATATATATATATATATATATATATATATATTTGTGAAAAAACATCAGCAGAATGTTCCAATCATCAATTATATTATATTATATAATTATATATAATGTATAACGAGGGTCATATTTACCTTTCCAATTATGCAGGGGGCCTCTGACTGTGAGGAGGATGAGGCGGTGTAAGCCCAGTGTACATATCCATCCTCCACATGAGTCAGATTGAAGTCTGACAGCTTGCTTAGAGAAAACAACTTAATCTGAAAGACAGAGAAAAATGAGTTTGAAATTAAGCAAAAACACAAAGCTGGATGAAAATCAATCTGGTTCAAGAGAAGACAAACACAGACCTCGTGGTTCAGGTATGTGGGCAAGAGAGACTCTTTGCGCTGCTGTAGGAAGTAGATAGCCAGGAGGGCGAAGACGTAAGGTGGCAGCCCGCCCTCGTCCGCACGGTCGATTTGACAGATCTGAGTCACGCACGAGAAGAGGTCAAGTTAGAAACAATAGGCGACGGCTTTGTAATGTTTTGGTACAATATTTAAGAAGGGCGGTCACCTCAAATAAGGTGATTTGAAACATACCTTGGCCCAGTGTCTGAGAGCCAGAACTAGTGTGGGGAGGAGATGCTCCTGCCGGGCTAGAGAGGAAAGGTAGGTGGTGGTTTGGAATGCATTTTCATTCCCTGCACTCACTTTGCAGATCAGGCCACTGTGGAGGGGAAAAATAGCATTCAGTTCTCTTAGTTTGCAGAACCTTTTTTTTTTTTCCATGACAAAAACCAGTATTGATGTTCCACGGCGATCGACCCATTGTGTGCCTACCTCTTTTCTTCTGTGCAGATGACTACAGGTACCCGGGCATGAAAATCAGCTTCCAGATTGATGAAGAGAGCTGAGGGAGCAACATACATATCCAATTTACAACATGAACCATCCATAACTGGGATTTCTGATCGAGAAAAAGTGTCAAAACTGGACTTACGACTCGCAGAGAGACTCTCCTTGACCGATAGCAAGACATCTGGCTGATGCATCTGTGAATACATTCCATTTCAAAGCCTTTACACAACATAAATATGATACAAAAAAGGGTCCATGAATAATAAACACAACATCCACAATAGTTTGTTAGAAATGTTGTCAGTAAGTCATCGTAAAGATGATTAATTCTGAATGCTTTACCCAGTAACAATCAAGCCAGTCACACTCTAATTACTAGGGTCGTAATATTATTTTGTGAGAAACGTTATTTTAACACAAACAACTCATACTATCTCACACTGGGCTACTCACATGAGGTGGATACTGAATGTCAATATTGACATCAGAATCCTTAAATCCAAACTTCGTGCAAGATGATCCATATAGCCTGAGCTTGACCTCTAGATATAGAAGATACGAAATGAATATTACGCAGCTTCCAGATGCATGGCCACTTTAATCAAGCCTGTGACCTCTTTAATGCGTATTTCTTAAGGGGCTTACCAGGCAGGACGGACAGAAGGTGGTCTTGCATGACGGAGACAACAGACTGTCTGCTCTCCACATCAAGGTCACTCATTCCGTGGTCTCGGACAACAGCTTCCAGTGCTGCATTCACTGCCTTAATCTGCTCTGGGCCAGGGGGCAGGATCTCAGTCAGCATCACCTGCTCCTGCCTCTCCTGAAGATACAAACATGGCAAGAATTAAACACAGTAGGACACAGGAGCATCGCGGTGCATGATAACAAAGTTTATCTGAATCAGTAGCTCTGGAAATATCTCCTGTGATTATGCGCATCATTAAAAGCATCGCTCACCCTGGCCCTCTTCTTGTGCCGCTTGTCTCGTATGTGTCTGTAAGCATCAGACACAGACTCCAAGAGAACATCACACAGCGCGCAGGTGTAAAGTGCGGCAGGGTTGCTGTGAGGCTTCTGAATGATTTAAAAAGAGGAAAAGTACGGGCATCAAACAACAGCCACAGCAAATGTTAAGAAATACTTCACCTCACCCGCACCACATCTACTAGATTTACACAGCGCTGCAAATACAGGCTACCACAGCGGCTTTTACCTTCTTCAGGCAGTGGATCTCATCTTTACTAAGCCGCTTCTCTGCCTGCCGTAGACTACGCAGTTCTTTGGCAGAGTGCGTGGGCTCTTCATGGCTCCTGTTTTCATCAGCGAACTCTTGACCCTTGTTCCGATTTCTTCGTCGCTTCCCTTTGAAAGGTGAATAAATGGAGAGGGAGAGGAGTCAGACATCTGGGCTTCATCTCACCTTGATACACTTTAGAACTTTCATCATTTTTGCAGCTTGAGCCGACCAACTGTCACCACAGAGTCACAGCCGCTTGAATTCTCACCTGATTTCTGAGAACCGCCATCACTCCCCTCTCCCCTCCACTGTTCCCTGTCCTCCTTTGAACCTTCTCCCTGGGTACCTCTCCTCCAATTCTGCTGCTGCGAACGCTCTCTCCAATTATCCTCTCGATTGCCACCGGCGTTTTCCGGACCAGAATACCAACGCGGATCATCCCTCTGCAGGGGGCTATGGCCGCCTCGGAATCCTCCCGGGGAATAACCCATGGGCCCCATCCCCCCCCTCTTGGGGCTGGCCCGGTACGGCCCCGCTTGGCCTTGGTTCTTCTTGCCCTGGCGAGCTCCGTCGGGTCTGAAGCCCTGTCCTCTGCCATGGTCTTGGTTCCACCAGGTGTCCGAGTCCGGTTGCGGTCCCCTGTCCCAGCCGCCTTGCCGTGATCTATAGGGCCTGCCTGAGTTTTCCATTGGTACACGTATGCTAAAACTACAGAAGAAGAAACCAAGAAAAAACAGTCATTGAATACATGGTAACTTGGTGTGGCTGGAACACTTTCATAGCTGAAACTGTTGACTGTAGGGAAAAACAACCCCAAAAACACTTCTCTTATCAGCACAACACAGCCATCCCGGATATAACCCTTGTCGTTTAATTATAGCAACTGTGTACACAAACACGTAAAACGTTGGCCAACAACTCGGGTTCCCTGACTTGGCTCTAACGTTGGCCAACTTACACGGCTTGTTATGACACAGAGCTAGCGCGGTGCTAGCTTACAGACGCTGCTAGCTCTGCCCCGGGCTCACACAGCACGGCTCGGCGGGGGTCAAAGGAGGCTAAAAGGGCACCGTTCTCCTGTGAATAACCCCGTGGGAACTCCCCGAACACGCCACGGGAAGCCCGGCCAGCACCGCTGTCCCCCCCAAAACACTGAGTAGCTTAGCTCCTCGGCTAGGCCACCTAGCTCGCCAAGCTAGCAGCGGCTAACGGCTAACGAGAATTTTCCCCCCCACACTTTGGCGTCAATTCGTCGGTTTCGCAGCTGCTGTCAGCGGCGTTTCGCGCGCATTTGTGTCCGGGGAATGTTCGCAGGCGTTGAATTACCTTTTGCGGACGCACAGGGGACATATCTGAAGCCTTTTTCCTCAAGTCTGACTTTGCATGATCGCTGGTGTTGCACTGAGTTAATTGAAAGGTGACGTCAGCGCTTAAGTCCCGCCCACCGCGCCAATAACTCTTGATTTGCTTGTATGCAAAACAACAAAACGGAGTATATTTAGCACATTTTTTTCTAAATAGACGTATTTATGTGACGATGTGGAATAATCCCTCTAAAAGACATACTATCACTGAATCTTGATAATGTGCATGTGCAAGAAATGTGCTTTTTTTTAATTCATTTATTTTTATTTTAACTTATCCCTGCCACTACTTTAGGACACTTAAGATATTTCAAAAAATCTTACCTGCTTGTGCGAAGTCTGCGTGCTCACCGTCGTTCTATTCTTGGCAGACTGGTGGAATGGAACATATTGTTCTCTGCCTCCAGCAGTGTGTCTGTGTGGAAGAAAACACTCCCATTCAAATATGTAGTTGTGTAAGTTGGTGTTTTTTAAGTCCGATTTCACTGTGATGGAAAACCCGCCTCACACATCCATTCAAACACGAAGTCAACAACTGCGATGCCTGTTTTTGACCACTAGGTGGAGACAGAGCACGAGTTGAGACCCCCCTACTGTGGTCATACACTGTTGTTTATGGGTATAAATCAACATACACTTGTGTTCTTGCATAAGATTGTTCTAAATACTGATTAAGTCACAAAATCGAACTTATCACCGCACATTCGAGCCCCAGAGCTGAAATTGTGTTTTGTTTTGTCACTGAAATAGAAGCCAGTCGAGCAACCAATCCACTTTTTGCTTCAAATGTACCGTTTGACATTGCTAGGCAGCAGACACATCAAAGTAACACATTCGTTTTCTAAAAAAGATTTGTCTCTTTCTCGTGATTTCTGTCCTGTCACCATGACAACACAGTACTATTCCCGATTGAAGCTTGTATTTTAACATGCTTTTCTCTTCCTCTAAGCTGCACACAGTGTGTACGCCAACGTTTGGAGTGGAAAGGGAATAATGAGGTAGCAAAGTAGGACAAAAAAAGAATGTTGACTGTGCCTGCTGCCTTGTGCAGATCTCAGGAAAATAGGTGTGATCGACTTGATTACCTCTCACACTAGAAATGATCGATAAGTGGGTTAATTGGGTTTATTGAGTGGCTTGATTGTGCTCTGTGACTTTAATGGTTTTGGCCAACAAAGGCAGGAATCAAAATAAATCATTAATGTGTTAAACTTCCTTCAGGTGTATTTGATATACTGTTTTAAAGTGCATTATGTTGTGTTTCACTTTTGCCTCAAACCAGTATATTTATATTGCCATGCCCAAATCAGTCTCATGTACATCTACCCAGTAATGTACAATTATATGAGCATTTTTATGTGTTCACATGTAACCAAAAATGTCTGTAAACCCTCTAAATATGCGAAAGTCTTAAGCTGCTTGAAATTCGGGTCAAACTAACATAGGCGGTAAACAGCCTGTGTTTGGCACCGGTCGGAGATTATTTGTTACCTCCTCAAGCTGCCGGTTGCCCGGACAACGGCAGAAAGGTACTGCGCGAGCGGGGAAGACCCCGGGAAAAGTGACGTCACGAGGCGGAACTCCTCTCGCCATCCCTGCACCCACAAACCCCGAGAGAGTTGCGCGGAGGTCTGGGTGGGATAGTCGAGGGGTGGGATGCAGGTGTTCGCGGACGCTGCTTCGGTTCACACACGTAGTCGGATGGACGCGTCTCGGCCCACGCAGGCCGTCCGGCGGCGACACGCGGACCGGCACAGGAAGCAGAAGCTCACGTCCAGACTCTGCGACTCCGGGTTCGAGGAGGACTTGGCAGCGTCTCCGTCTTCCCCTCCGGCAGCGGCGTCCCAGCCCCGCACAGACGCAGGTCCCGCAGAGCAGATGTCCAGCTGGTACCTGCAGTACGGAGACGTCGGGTACCGGATCCAGAGGAAGAGAGAGGCGCACTTCCATCCCTGCGAGAGCCTGGCGCGCCAGCCCCAAGTAGGCTTCTATCACTGTTTGTCAAAAGGATGTTTTGAATCGTTGTTGAGATGAGGATCAAGTTATTTCTTTGTTACTAATAGTCAAATGAAAATGATACTCCAGGCTGTTTGACAACTTTATCATTTTTTGACAGATGCAATCTTGAAATGTGATACAACAGTAGCTATTCTCAGCTCAAGACTTTTGTCAATGAACTCAATGAAAGGTTCCACGCTGAACTCAAATATTGACAGCACCAGCACCTTTGATTGATGAAAAACAGACTAATTGTATACTAATGATACTGCCCTCTCTTCTAGTTGACCGCAGAGTCGCGCTGCAAGCTTGTCAGCTGGCTCATTCCTGTGCACAAAACCTTCCGCCTGTCCTTTGAGTGCTGCTGCCTGGCAGTGAACATCATGGACCGCTTCCTGGCGTCCACTCCGGTGGCCCCCGACTGCTTTCAGCTGCTGGGGGTCACCGCGCTTCTCCTTGCCAGCAAAAAGGTGCGTCTCGGGGTGGGGGTTTGTGTTGCACAAGACGCACAAGATGTCTTTAACAGATTCCTGAAGTGTAACATTTCTCTGTGCCGTCCAGGTGGAGGTGTGCTCACCTCGGATCAGCCACCTCCTGTCGTTGTGCTGCGACGCCTTCACTAAGGAGCAGCTCTGCAACCTGGAGTGTCTCATCCTCGTGCGGCTCAACTTCCGCCTGGCCGCCCCCACCCTCGCCTTCTTCCTGGACTACTACATCAAGCGCCTCGAGGCCGCAGAGTGTGCAAATAGAGGAGACAACAGGTGTGTGTGGAAGGTTCCCGACCAGAGGGGGCCCAGGCTGTGCAGCAACCTCGCACAGAAGGTGTGCGAACTGAGCCTGGCAGACTATGCTTTCAACAAGTACCCGCCCTCTCTGATCGCGAGCTGTGCACTCAGCATTGCCAGCGAGCTACTGGGAGCCGAGCAGGGGTTCATGGAGTCGCACGGCGGCCGCTGGCACAGTTTTGTAGATGAACTTTGCGCAAACAGGCAATCGGTAGAAGATGCTCCTCAGGTGGCCGAGGGCCCCGAGGCGTCGCCGGGGGCCGGTGGCGAGCGCTGCAGCCTGGCCCAGGAGTGCAGAGACGGCCTGAGGCTGCTGGCGTCGCTCAACCAGGAGGCATTGCAGGCGCTGTCTGACTTGTGACCAAAACGTTTTTGATTTGAGTAAATCTCTTGTGTATCATTCTCGGAAGTAGTAGAGCTGTAAATAAAGCCACTTCCCCTTGAATTTGAGCGATGTATTGTGATGGTACAGGGTTGCCTCACAGATTCAAGGTAAATGACATACAGCCATTGAATGTTTTTCCATCCAACAATGTTTTATTGCCAGTTGTGTATTCAATCAATGCAGTCCATTAATATATTCCTTCAATTTGAACTGATTAGCAAGGAAGTTGTTATTTATTATATGCACATTAGTTGCAAGTTTACACTATATGTTACTTTGCAATCTCTGTAATGAAGGACTTGGAAAAAATGTATTGTATTGGTTTCATTATTTTTTTTGTTTCTTAATAAATAAACGATCAAGTGTTTCAGTATCTGAGTGGTTGGTTACATGTGACGACAATAATGAGAATTATCGCTCAATGAGTTGTTGGTTTGTTAGGGTCAGAAAAGTTTAGACACTGGAGCTGACGACCAGCACACACTGTCGAAATGTGTAGAACTCATAATAAATTGATATCTCCTGTTATAATTTTATATTGTGAATGTACCAATAAAGACCACATAACAACAATAAATCTTCAAACAGCAAAACTGAGCTGATGAAACAATTAAGAGAATAGTCAACACCATCTGTAGATC
>CAESWR010000178.1:398655-411610 GCA_903171835.1 Mullus surmuletus | reverse complement strand
TTTGCTTCGCTGTCATCAATTATCCAATCAGTCAAAGTCCAAAAGGGGACACACTAACATTTAAATCAGGGTCATGTAATTAACCTTCCTCTTGAGTTCGCTTTCTGTTACTATCACTGCTGCTAACGGGTCGGTTTTTACCCATGTGTCGAATCAGCCATAAAATACATTAAGAACTATTATTTTTCATCCAATTTGTTTCTGACCTCTTTCTCATCTTGTTAGGCTTCCTTATCTTAAGACCAGTTCGTGCATTTTTATTTTTAGGAAAGGAGCCAAAACAGGCAAAGAGAGAAACCGCTAACTAAAAGCCCACAGGGTTGCGAAAGGAACTGGCTGTCAGTGGACTGTTGCCTGACAGGGTTAGTGAGCTCACAGTGTGTTCGGCACTATTTATTGTTTTATAGTCTTATATCATAACCGGGTCAAACCAACCCCTAACAAGAGAAAGGTTATAATTTCCTGACAAAGTCAAAAACCTTTGATGCAATAAATTAATTTATGTGGTACTTTTATCCATTTAAAACCTAAAAATAGGTCGTGGCAACCATAACATGAGAGGAAGTTTAAAGTATGAATTAAACCTTAAATGGATAATAATAAGGGTCTGTGTGTGTGCATGTGTTAAATCCATTGGAAGGCAAGACAAACACCAGTATTCATTTTCAAAAATGTATTAATCTATTCACAAATCTATCACAAAACAGTACATGTTGGAATAAGTTAACCTCTATCTAATAATAAATAGTTACTATATGATAATAAATAGTCACATTTGTACACCATCATTTTTAAAAGATAATCAAATTAAATTGATTTAACAAAGTATTTTCACAGTGTGTGCACGCGTATTTGAAACTCTTTATGCACCTGACTAATACAGTCTCTTTATTGTCATTTAGACATTTTTGGCAAGCAGAATATGAAATATTCCTATACATTATTGTTATTATTGATACTGAATGGTGGTGTCAATGTCGCAGACAAGGAGGAGGAGGAGGAGGACAAGTGAGTGGTCGGTCTCACACTGACATCTCGGATGGTGCAGATTTGATTAGTGGTGCTGATGCTGCTTTTTTACACCTGGAAAGAAACAAAGAACAACAAAAACTTACTTCAAAGTTCTCTCACGCTTCAGTCTGTCTTACGTCATCATCGTTAGAATTAACAAGTAAGCCAATTTAGAAGAAAGAATAAAAATGCTTTGTTTTCATCAATTCCTGAGATGCTCATTGTTACAAGACTGTTCTACGTGACGTATTTCTTGATAATATATTGTGTACACCAGGATCAAACGGATGCAGAAAAAAAAGGTATTCTCACTAATCCGTCCATCACATTTGCATGGATCAGGGAAGTAGGAACACTTTCATCGTCAAGCGGATATAATCTGTTCTTCATGGTGATCAAAGCGGCCTGTGAGCTCCTCACCTCCTATAGACGATGCAGTAAACCAGCAGCGCCAGGATGAAGAGGAGCAGGGCGGCGCCGAACATGACGGCGATCAGCTCCTCCACGGCGAGCGTCCCCTTGGTGGACACGTGATGGACGTTGATGTCAAACATGCAGCGCTGCCCGGTGAAGGACGACGGGCAGCTGTGGAGCGAAGGAGAGAAGCACGTGAGCACATTCCACAGCGCCGGCGGCAGGCGGATGGAGATAGCGAGGCAGCGGCGTGTTGGTACATATATATACGTGCGATAAGCTTTTATGACTCACATGCAGGAGGCTTTGTCGCTGTCCTGGGGGTACATGCACACGCCGCCGTTTTTGCAGTAGTCCACGTCCTCGCTGCCGCAAGGCCTGTGAGACTTCAGCAGCAAAGGCTCCACCACAGTGCCTGCAGATGGAAGAGATGATGAGATTTTGTGACATTTAATTATCGGCTAAAGGATCCATTAATGTGAAAGTCATCTTTTCTCCAAACAAAATGAATCAATAAATGAGCCAACTTACTGTCAATGAGTTGAGTGGTCAGAGTGGAGTTTGACGTTGTGGAGTTTGACGTTGTGGAGTTTGACGTCGTGAAGTTTGAAGTGGGTGTCGTCATCGTTGTTGTGCTTTCGGTAGATTGACCTGAAGCTGCCTGGAGCAGGAGAGCTGTCAGCACTGAGAGGACGGCTGGAAGAAACAAAAAAAAGAGAAGAAATCAGATCCAAACTGTTGGTCAGTGAAACCACATTTGCTATAAAATTGAGGGAAAAAGGCTCTCGATCGTGTTATTCTTGAACTTGAAAAACTTGAAATATCCTTAATTGAATAAGAAGTTAAGCTCTGACAGCTTAGTATGAAACCAAAACTCACCTTTCCCGTTGAATGTCTGTCTTTGCGTAAACATTTTGCCTTCTGGACTCGTGTGTCTGTCAGATGTGACACTCCAAAGGCTCCTCCTGAGCTTTATATAAGGCGCTCCATCCCACTGGAAATTTTTCAACAACCAATCAATTACCCACAGGCCTTTCACAAAAAATGAAAGGCACTTCCTTTTATAAAAAAAAACAAAACTCTTTCTGCATGGGATCCTTTGTTGTTTTTCGCCGTGCATGCAGAGGCAGAGTCGAGAGATCGTGGCGCGGGTGGGGGCGGGGCAAGTGCCATCACCCAGGGGCTTTTTAAGTGCCGTCTTTTTTCATTTTTTCTTTGGAAGTTTCTGAGCCCACGCACACGCTTGGCTGATAGTTTCACTCTAAACGCCTTGAATGTAGTTATAAAGAGGCTTGCTTCATTCACAATACAGGTGTTGTGAAAAAGGCACAAGTGTGATTACAGGGTGCGTTCAGGAAGATTTCTTTCATGGTTGCAGCGAACAAACGCGTGACGGACAGGTGACGTGGGAAAAACAGATGGCGGCAACCAAAGGGAAGAGAGTCGGGACCGAGTGGGTTCAGGGTGTCACTTCTCAGCCAGCAGGTGCATTGTGGGAGATGGAATAAGAAGATAATGAGCCCGATGCGCGAACAAAACAAGCGAGAAATTGTAATATTAGCACAGTATTTGTTTTTTATTTATTATTCTGTTTCCAGTGAATCTGGAATGTCCCAAAAAAAGAATCAAAAGTGAGCTCAGTAGAAAATATATGAATCTAAATTCTTAAAAAGTTCAAATAAATACCAGAAAATCAATAAATAAATGAACAAATTCATAATATAAACAAAGTACATAGCAATTTTTAAATAAAAACGTGTACACGTAAAAGAACGGATGTATGCGTTGTACCGTGTGTGTGTGTATGTGTATGTGTGTGTGTGTGTGTGTGTGTGTGTGTGTGTGTGCATATGCTGTGCGTGCAGCTCGGCGGTCAGCCACATGCGCGGCCTCTCGCTGGTTGGAGGGTTTAATGCATCAGAGCGTTTCTGGCAGCGGTCACCGTGCTCTTCATCAGCATGGCGACCGTCATGGGTCCCACGCCTCCGGGAACAGGAGTGATGAAACCCGCCTTCTGCTTCACCCCTAAAAGTGAAACCATCGGGGGAAAAGAAGAAATATGACTAAAGACTGGAGGGAAAATCGGTTTCTTCACCGTTGTGTTTTCTGTGTTTCAACACAACGGATCGTTAACTGGGCCAGCGGGAATTTCTTGACTAATGTGTGCCAATCAAATGTCTGCGGTAGGTAGAGGGACACATGAAACTCCAGATTGATGTTGGAAGGTGGTAAGCAAATGTGCCTGGTGTTTTGCATCATCGCGTTTGCGGTTGGAATCTGCAGGATTGCAAGTCGTCGGAGCAGTTGGTGACATTTCTGTTGCTAATTACAGCTGCCAAGTTTACAAGGAAACACACTCATCATGTCAGGGTGTGTTCTTTAGCATTTTTTGACGCAACTATGACATAGCAACATCACTCGATTGTACGTGTGTCCCAATCCGAGATTGATATCGGTCCGATATCAGCAATTAAAAGGGATTTATATCGGCCTGCATCTAAAATCTCCGATATAAGCTCTCCGATACAAGCAGTGCATTCCAGACTCCGCTCCAGCACTCCTATGTAGAATATTCTTAAGGTTAAAATGTATGTAAGCCATTGGTTAATAATAAATGGGTCCATTTTCTCTTCACTTCTGACTCTCTGTTTTAGTAATATCACTTGATCAAGCCTTTCCTAACATTCCATACTACAAAATAAGTCATAAAAGTATGTATGATTTGTGTTGATATCGTATTGGATCAAATCGGTATCAGCCGATACTCAAGGCTGCAATATCGGTATCGTAGCCGAAGTGAAAAAGTTGTATCGGGACGCCCCTACTTGATTGGTGCTTACTTTATACTATATCATACGCCATAATATTGATATGTAAAAATGGACCCAGTTCTACTTTTGTTTATAAAAAGGGCAAAACGAAAATGTAATACAATGTCTTTCCAAATGTCACATTCTTGACACACCCAATTCACATTCCTCCAGACTGATACATCTCACAGGAGGAGCTTAACTTTTACTTTTTTACTCCTTTTATACACATTACCATTTCAACTTTTACAAAAGATTTCAACTTTGAAGCAAACGTAATTTGTGCGTGCTAAAAGGACTCTCAAGCAGCATCTAAGGGGAGACCCGTTGAGGCAGAAGGCAGTCATGACGAGGTGCTGGACGAGCTCTGACTTATTTACCCTCGAAGTCAACGTCACCGATGAGCCGCAGCTTCCCCGTCTTCGGGTCCTGAATGCGGTTTATTCCCACGTCGATGACAGCCGCGTTTTCTTTCACCATGTCAGCTGTGATCAGCCCGGGAACACCTGCAGGCGGGAGAAAAAAAAAAATCCGCGCTGACAACTGGGAAACAATACAACATCAGTTTCAAATTGGCACGTTCTGAGCAGAGGAACTGGTTTAACCTCGTAAAATAACCACCACCAACAACAACCTGGAGTTAAAAGGTTAGTCAGTGAGGAGCAGGCTGTGTTTTCCTCCCTGCATCCAGGCTTGTCATCTCCTCTTCATTACAGACTCACATTAAAACGCCATTATAAGTTATCCCATTATATCCCCGTTATAAGTATAAGGCGACACCAAAATAACTTTAATTCCAGCTCCTCATATGGAAATTATGACAACAAGCTGACACCGGGATGGAGCCTGAGCCAAATAACAATTAGATAACCTCAGACGACATGCATCCATAAAGCACGCAGATATAAATACAGATCTGGGACGTCGGTGAGGCGCTAACCCCAAACTACACCAGGAATCTCAATGTCTGCAAACTGCAATTACAAGTTCTACAACAATTTAATCCACAAAACAAACACAGGACTCCCAGCAACTTGTTACCCGGGCAAATGCGTGTGAATCGCTGTTGATAGTTGCATGCTTGCACTGTGATTAATCACGGCGTACCGTTAAAATTCTGTTGCTTATTTACAGACGTCTGCTCTAACAACTGAAAATGAGCCGCCCTTCCCAGAAAGCTGCTTTTAGTCATCAGTAAACGTCGCATTTGATAATAAAGAACTATAATGTGGCACTCCCTCAGGTGTGCAGTTACTTCAGATTCTTCAAACAGATATTGTGGCGCAGCAGTGATTGATCTAACATCTGACAAAAAGAAAATAAATAAGCCTTTTATTCAGCACCACACGTCAAATTTGCTGAAACTGAATACAGGTATTCAGATTCCAATCTGATGCGTTCAAGTTCGAGCAGGGTGAGCGGTTTCACGGTCTTCTGACAGCTCCGACATGATGAGGATTACCATGGTGGGCTGCTTCATCACCAGGCGAAAGAGTCCTCAACTCCATTTTATTTACATACATTACCTTCGTACACGTTGCAAAAAGTACTTCACAGAGTTAAATTTTAACAGTATAGTGTGATTCCAATCAAATCACATGAAGTCAAATGTGAAAAAGGTAAGAACAACAACGAAACAATTAAATTAAGTCAAAAAGCAGTTCGTCCTGAGAGTAAATTAGAATAAAATAATTAAAATGACTGAAACTGAAATATAAATAGAATAAAGTGAGATCTGTTCAAATAGGTAAAAGGTTAGAAAAAAAAGTTAAGAAAAGTGATTTTCAGTGGTGATACATTTGAAGAAAAAAGAAGACAACCACCAAAGTCCATTGATGGTTATGTGAAAATTAAGAGTGAGCGCATTGTTCATCATCCTGCTCATGAACCCACTGATTGATCCCAAATAACACGTTTTATTTGATGTTTTCTCACCATCAAAAAACTATGACTCATATGTCTGAAATGGACTAATCATTTTTGAGTTTATTGAGGATTCTGTTTTGACTCATCACTCACAAAGACACTTGATGTGTGTGTGTGTGTGTGTGTGTGTGTGTGTGTGTGTGTGTGTGTGTGTGTGTGTGTGTGTGTGTGTGTGTGTGTGTGTGTGTGTGTGTGTGAGGCATCGCTGCTGCCATCTGCTCTGAGGGAGCTGACGAGGACTTTACCTGCGGCTGCGATAATGATGTCAGCCAGGCTGGTCAGCTCCTTCAGCCGTTCTCTCGGCGTACATCTGTGAGCGATGGTCACCGTGGCGTCGCCTGGCAACAAACACCACATTCTCTCTCATCATTTGCTTAAACAGAGACACAGAACTTTTAGGAAACTTCATAGGTTTTCCAAAATTTGCCAGGTCAACGATTACACAATCCATAAAGGCACAATCTCTTTATGCTTTCTATGAACTTTCCCAACACCAGACAAAGTATTAATCACGGCAACTCGTTCTCGTAAATTCTGTGCCCTGAGATTGACCAACATCGAAAATGCCTATCCTTTCCGGTGCACATAAAGGGCATCTGCAGGCTGTAATTACACAATAAGGGAAATAATCGTGGCAACATGATCTTATTCTTTTATCTAAAATCTATCCAGCGTAGTCACTGCTGAACCGTGACCAGGAACACAGGTGTGAAGCAAGAGGAACGTGATCGCACAGGGAGCGCAGGGCTTCAAGGAAGAGTGGAATGAGAAGGGAGGAAAGGCATGTCCCGGCTCGTCAGATCTGCAGATTACATACCTAATGGGGTGGGTGTGTGTGTGCGTGTGTGTGTGTGTGTGTGTGGGTTACAATTCAAGCACAGATTTTCAAACAGTATTTGACGCCTAAATATGTTCTTTTTGAACATTTTGATGTTGGAAAAACGTTTAAAAATATACAAAAAATTTAAGCTCTAACAGTTAAAGACACTGAATAATTTTTGTCATCAGATTTTTAACCTTGGAGAACAGCTGTGGGCCAAACATGTAGAAAATGTGTATGCAATGTCAACAGGGTATAGACAGGAATCTTGTAGTTAATTTCAAAACCTATTCAAGGATTTTTCAAGACTTTCCACATACCTAATACCTCACCACCACTTTGTGCAATAACTGTATATGTCAGTAGCACCTTTAACTGGACAGTTTCAGTTTACGCTCAAGACTACCGACCACGATCATACACAGGAATTCAAAACACCCATATCGGTCTAATTTTCATGTTACCGGTTCATCTTTGTTTTTTAATAAACAAATCAGTTTTGTTTTTTTTCTGAACAAAAAAACTTTTGACAGCAAATGCGTTCAATAACTGAATAAATGGACGAAATAATGAGCTAAATTTCAAGCACATACACCGAACGCATCCCAAAGGCAAACACTTGCTGATCAGCAGCTGAGGCTCTTTTTGCATCGCTGTGTGTGCGTGAGTTGGTGTGTGAGTTGGTGTGTGGAAAAGCTCTGGTTATTTGGAGGATGTCTTGAAACCACAGCCATGGCTTCCTGTCTGCAGCGGTGCAGTCGTCACCACACTGTGTTTGTGAGCACGCTCTCTGCGGTGGAGGTGAGGTCTTTTCATGTCCTCGTCCCACACCGAAACTTTACACCGAAGATTTGCTCCACTTTGACTTGGACGCGAGGAGGGAGAGATTGCGGAGAGTCACTCGGCAGTTATCCACGTCAGCTGACTCATCGCTGTGGCGCATGGTGTGAGACTGGTGAACTGGTTTACACTGAGACTGGTGAGCTTCCCAAAGGGGCTCCCAGAGGGCGAGGAGGGCCTGTTTCAGACCAGCTCCGACTGGGAGAAGCACAATCACTTTCATGTGGAGGTTTCAGGTCAGCATACAAGCTTAACTTCACAGTTGACGCTGCAGTTGACGTGTAATACCGAAAATATCAAACATCCATGTGTATGTGCAATGCGGTACATAAACAACTCTACAAATCAACTCCACTTTTTGATTCCTTTCAGTTAAAGAATCCTGATTTATTTCAGAAATTTGAAGGTGAGATTCTGTGTTGGTTATTTGAGATTTCACTTTCATACGCGATCGACAGAAAAAGCCCGGTAATTGAGGCAAAGTAGCTTAATATCCTCTGTGTGCCAAGCACGCCTTGAAGCCCAGACCTAGTATCAACTAATAACCAATTCAAGCAACCCATCGATCGATGCAGATGATTGAGATGAGGTCTTAAAGTGCCGCTAACGCTTACATTGCACCCACTAACTTATTGTCATATTCACAAGTCTATATTTTCATGATCTAATTATATCCCATATGCAGGCAGTGTGTGCAGTGGCTCCACTTATCATCTTGTTATCTGGTGACTGGTCAGTTTTCCGGCATCATTCCGTGGGTGCAGTTTTCCGGTGTAGTAATGTTTATTGGTGCGCATATCTTTGCCAGTTCCGCTGAATGTGTACATCAATATCCGTTATACTGCAATACATTTGACAGATCAAAGTTATCTTATTGCTTCATCTAACTAAGCGAATTCCATTCCTTTCCAAAACTGATCCCCTCTTCCTGCACCCTTATAAGGACAGTTGATCCGGCTTCCAGAGCACAATGCCAGAGTCTCGCCCTCCACACTCCCTGGTGTTACCTCTTTGTTCTCATACGGCAGGACATGCATCAGCATTTATTACATGAAAAAAAAGTTCTGAAAGTTCTTCAGCTTTCACTGGCCACATCTTAAGGCTTTAATAAATTCGAGGGAAAGGTATGCGGGAATACTCATACCTCAGGATGCTTAGCAGTGACCTCGTTTGAATTTGTTGCTTATTCACTGCTTATTCACTGCTGTTTATTTAATGGGAACGTGCTCTTTGTCTTCAAAGGGAAAGTAGGTTGATTCAAGATAACATATTCCCACAACATGGGTTTTCACACAGTCACACTCACCCCCCGGGCGTTCATGGTTGCGATCGGTGTGCAGCAACATGGCAATGGGCATTCCAACATTTTTGGAGCGACCCGCAACAAGCACATTCCTTCCCACTGTCTCGATACCTGCACACACATATTTTCAAGGGAAAATAGTTTGAAGACCGTCTGTCCTGCTGAAATTATAGACAATTTGAACTTGTGTCCTTCAATTTAATCTTTCACATTTTCTAACTTGACGTCATCGTCCCCGAACGCAGGAGAACCAAGCAAGCAATTACATGGATGCTTCCGTTCTTTCACAACGATGAGCAGTGCTTTTGCACTGGTGACAGTAGTTAGGTTAGAAAATGTGTTCAGTGCCATCTAGTGGGCAATATGAGGTAACGCGGCAACAGAGTGCATAATGAAATCCTGCTTCAAGATCAAAGATTTTTACGTCTATTAAGTGATATTCACTTTAGAGGAAGGATAACGATTATGACAGTAGTTTGTAGTCGAAAACATCTTAAAAGCAGCACAGACAGCATTCAAAGTTCATTACGGAGACATTTTGTGTACCAGTGTTGCGATTGGAATCATTAGATGAGTTACCAGATCTTTTGATGATCTCCCAGACTGCAGCAGGCGTGGCGGGCACCATGGACCGCTGGTCCAGACACAGCTTGCCAATATTCACGATATGGAAGCCGTCCACATCTTTCTCGGGAGCGATGGCGTTACACACTGCTCTCTCGTTTATGTGGTCTAAAGAGTGGAGGGAGCAGGGGGAGACGCTCAGTGACAACACGTGTGCAGTGAACAGAGAGGAACGTGATGGCTAAATGTCAGCCTCTCCACTTGTGCTGCTTCCAAACATGTTTGTTTTCTGGCCTCTCCTGAAAGATAAATGATTTGTGGAAGGAAGTTTTGCGATCCCGGCAAATCGACCTTTGCGTTGAGTAAATGAGGGTGAAGTCAGCTGATCCAAATACAAGACAATCCACACCTGCTGTCACACCTCATCAGTGTCAGGACATCAAACTACTGTAAAAATTGTTTGTGAGGAGCCAAAGTTTTGGCTATATAATCAGGAGTTATATAATTAGTTATATAATCAGCAATCATGTCCTTTTGATTTTTGCACAAGTTCTGATATGTTCCTCAACACAGCATGCATTTCATTATTGTCTTTTATAGGAGAGAAAATAGAGCTGGAGGACATGTGGTATTACGAGCCAGGAAACATCTGTCATCACATGTGGTGTTGCGGTGTGTGTGATCACGGGACGTGCGAGTGATCGCTCATCTGCAATCAGTGGCATCTGCGCTCACCAGGAAGTGGCAGCTGCACCAGCAGTCCGCTCACCCTCCAGTCACGGTTCATCTTGTCGATGAGATCCAACAGCTCCTCCTGAGAGACCGAGCTGGGCCGCACCACCGTGTCGCTGGAAATACCTGCAGTGCACATAAACATCACACACCACGTTCAGACATGGAGCGATTTGCATGTAAGACAGAGGTTGCGTGGCGTAACACCGTTTTAATTTGCTTATGAAAGCTGTGTTTGGCAATCGTGCATTTGCATCGTGTGCATTCAAAGCGATAAAGAAAAAGAAAAAAGCACTGGGCGGAACTGTTGGTTTCTGATGTACATTTTGCATGCAGTGTGAAGGAATGTGTGCAGTCATAGCTGACCCAAAACGCTGGCGGCCCGGGTCTTGTTTCTAACATAGGTTCGACTGGCGGGGTCGTCTCCCACAAAGACCACTCCTAGATGGGGTCTCATGTTGCCCTGAGCTACAAGCTCCTCCACATCGCGCTGGATTTCTCGGTGGAGCTGTCTGGCCAACGCCGTCCCGGAAATCACCACGGCAGAATGCCTGCAGGAGAGAAAGGGCATTTACACTGGATCGTCATGACAACAAATCCTTTACATTGATGGAGCGTCACATAGGCTGCAAAAAATACATATATATATCAAAACATGGTGATGGCATGATACAAATATACTGGAATGGCCCTGATTTATTGATTTTTTTTGTCGTGAATTTTGGTTACAAAAATTCCTACATGTTGTCAATATTTTATTGACATAAAACCAATTTGCTTGTTAGTATTAGTGGTATTGCTATAATAATTTAAAATGTAATTCATTTCTTTAACAATTTTTAATATGAAAAACAACCCTCACTGCCATTACGTTACATCAATTGAACATACTGGTAAACGCAACGTAACACAAGTAACGAGAAAACACCGTAACAGCCGTGACGTCACTGATAATCCAACTAGCATCCCGTGACCTCACTGTGCACCGCTGCCGGTGACGTATGAGTGGCGGTTTGATGTCACAGTCATCAGACCTCGAAATGAATCCCCAACCTCCCACCCAAAACCAGTGTGGGAACACCATCCACGCCACCACGCCCTCTCCGCCGTGGGCCGCGAGCCCCGTCACCTGTCAATCACCGTCCTCCGGCACGTGACGGCGGCGCGCGCGCCTCCTCGCCGGCGCAGAGCGAATCACCGCCGCGCGTCCGTCGCTCCGCAAACTACTGTCGAGTAGGAATGACGGAATACGGGCGCCGCGGCGCCGCTTACCTGGCCGCGGACTGCTGCAGGTGTCTCCTCTGACTCTCGCATTTTCTGTGTATCCGCAGTTTGGCCCGGCAGCAGTGGTGGTCGTACGCCAGGGGGCTACAAATCCTGAAGGAGGAGCGTAGCGGTGAAACAGAAGCCGCCATGTTTTGCGTGTGCGTCGTAGCGCGTGCGTGCGTACGTCACGGAAGTGTGTATAGTACAACATAGCGTGGTGATGTCAGCCCGCGATAGGATGGAGGAGAGACGTCTGAGCTGCAGGAGTGACGCTGCCTCATCAGCATCGTCACACTGATGGGGATGAGAGTGACGGACCGCAGACACACGGTGATGCTGAGTAGAAAGATCAGGTTCCTCTTTGTGGAGGAAATAAATGGGAAGGATTGGACTTTATGGGATGCAATGCAATGTAGAGTTAACATGGTGAAAATATTAAGAGAACCTAATATGAAAAAAGCATGATTATATTTCTATGCATAATATGAAGCTACTCTGCAATGTTGTTGTTTCGCCTGATCTCACTTTAAAAATGTATATTTAACAATACATCTTGAATCATGCATACAGATTTTCAGACAGTGTTTACTCTCTCGGCCATCTTTGTGCTGCTGCAAAAACAGTTAGTGTGTATTTGTTCTTGCAGTATTTTCATTATATACTATTTCCAACGCCATATAATAAAGAAAAATACCTGGGTTATGCACTGCAAGATGAAAATAGACCCTTGTCAGATGAGCACAGGTATAACTGATAACGAAACAGTGGCTGAATTCAAATGGATTCATCGCTAATGTTATTATTCACACCTGTTTAGATTCTCAGAACACAAATGATACACATTCACAACTACTAAAAGGTAGCTGTGAATGTGTATCAGCATGGGACACAACATGAAATACATTTGAGAGTAAATTGACATATATTGAAAGTAAATCAGAGTACAAACCTGTAAATGATCATTTAAATCACTTTACTGAAGCCTCACTCCATCTAGCTGTTCATACTTTCTTTAAGAGGATTAGATGTCAATGCTTTGATAACAGTAAATGTACATTTCCTCGCCAGGTCACACATGTTGTATTTTCCCGAGGTCACTATACAGGAAGTACAAGACCCACAATGAACTGATCTGATTAAACTGCTATTCTTACCATTCGCCAGTAGATGGAGGCAAATAATAATTCAGCACATACTGATGAAGCGGCCACTCAACTTCAGACCCATTTCAAAGAATGGAAATATAACCAACAGTAAATGAAGGACTCA
>CAESWR010000178.1:276160-295395 GCA_903171835.1 Mullus surmuletus | reverse complement strand
GGGGGGGGCTGCTTATGGCGTTTGGAGTGTGTGTGTGTATGCATGTGTGTGTGTGTAAGGTTCTGCTCATGGCTTCAACAGTGGGATGACAGTTCAAAAACCAGTGGTTCTTCACATCTGTGCTCCGAAGGCGAAACCGTGAAGCCGGCGATGGTTCACTTCAGTTCGAGGGAGAGAAAGAACAAACGAGATGCGTAAACAGTCTTCAGAGAGGCAGCAAAAGGACTGGGCTTGTCACATTTTTTTTCGTTTATGTTTTTTTTTTCTCCTTTCTTTGTTTTTTTTGTTTGTTTGTTGTTTTTTTTTTACATGAGGAAGAATCTTCAATACAAAATGCAACACAGCATTACTCTCTCGACAGCATTACATCAGTCTTTAGGAGGGTCTCGCGTCTGAATACTCCAGTCGTCTCAGTTGATTCAGTTCGGATCATTCTTCAAATCTTTGTTGTCAAATGGCACTTCAAAAATACCCCAAAAAATCTTCAGTTGTTATACTGCTTTCCCCTTAAGGTTCACCGACAAGAGAAAAAAAAAGTGGTGTGTTCAGTCAGTAATGCCAAATCTACAGTGGACAAATAAATAAAATAAAGCAAATAAAAGAAAATACAGCAGTAGCCAAATGAGGTATCTATGTATTGCTCTATGTCAAAAAAAGAGGAATTTAAAATTAAATAAATTAAATAAAATCAGTGGTTTATCAAGATGGGAGGCAAAAGCAACAAAAACAGAAACAAAGGTGTTTGGGACCGGGCGGGGCGGCAGACGGGCTGCAGGCTGTGGAAGCCCCGCCCACATCCCCAGTGTGTGGTGCGGCGCCGAGGCCGGTTGGGGGGGGGTGGGGTCAAAGAGGTCGAGGTGAAAGGGCACACGAGGAGTGTCAGGATACTCTGCTTCCCTGAGGTATTTCTTTGGAGCCGGTCCCTCCCGTGGCGGCGGCACTGGCGCCGGCGGCCTCGGCCGCGTCGCCGCGCTCCGCCTCCTCGGGGGCGGAGCTTTGTTCCTGCTGCAGGCCGCCCCAGCTGGCCTTGTTCAGCCCCATGTGGCCCAGCATGGTCTGGGAAAGACGCGTGTCGGAGAAGCGGGCCCACTCGGCGAACAGGGGCTCGGCCACGTACGTCATGAAGCCTGCGGGGGGGGGCGGAGTCGGAGTGCAGGTGTTAGCTCGGAGCGGGAGTGAAAGCTGACACACACACACACACTCACACACACACACACACACACTTTGCTTACCCATCTGAATGTTCCCGACCGTGTTCATCTCTCTGTCGCACAGTGGGCTGACTTCAAGTTTGTGCTTCCTCTCGATGTCTCCTGCAACGTATTCAATGCGAGAATGATTACACTCTGTCTTGTTGCATCATCTCTCTGAATTGAAAGAATGAGGAAAAGAACTAGTGGTTTCCTGATACAACTTTTTCACTTCCTATACGATTTGCAGCCTCGAGTATTGCATGATTTTTTATTGAATTCAATTTCTAAGTTTATTTGAAAACAGGGAGAGTGCACATTCATAACATTACTGTAAATGCGTGGGAATTAGCCAAGAGGCTATTTTTAACATCTGTAGTCCCTAGACAGATGTTAAAAAATCACCCTAAAAACAGAATATGAAACAGAAACAGAATATGAAACATAATACCGATACCGATATTGCAGCCTTGAGTATTGGCTGATATGATACCGATATTGCAGCCTTGAGTTTTGGTCAATCCGATCCAATATTAGCACGAATCATATTTTATTACTTATTTTGTAGTATGGAATTTTAGAAAAGGCTTGATCAGGTGATATTACTCCATTTACTATCAACCAATGGGTTACATAAATTCAAACATACGAATATTCTACAATTAAATGAAGTAAATAAAAAATAAACCAGAAGACCCTGAAAAATAACATTAATACCTTATATCAGGGATTTTACATGCAGGCCGACATAAGCCGATCCCATATTTTTTTGCCGATATTGGACCGATATCCCATATCAATACGGGAGTGGGACACCCCTTGAAAGAACCAAGCAAGGTCGATGTGGGATAAAAAATAAATAAATCTGCCCAAAGCACTGATTCCTTGGCTCGTGATGCAACTGTCCGAGCGCAGTGAACAGCGGCCAGTTTGTCTCGCTCTGAGCCAAACAAACCGACAGATGCAAACCAACCTCCTTGGCAGGGTTACACAAATAAATAAATAAAAGTAGTTCAAAAAGTCGAGCTGTCATGGGATGAAAGAATAAAGAAGATGGAAATAAAAGCAGGCGGCAGCGGCGGCGAACCTTGTTGGAAGAACTCCTCCGTCACTTTCTCGCTCCACTGTTTGCTCAGCTCCCAGGGTCTGCAGGGGTTACAGATGTCTGCGCACTTCAGAGCCATCTGGGCAGGGAGGGGGGGGGAGAACCAGGTCAGAACCCGACCCACAGATAGGCCTGTCTCGTTAACACATTTTGATGGCCGATATATTGTCCCACAAATAATTTGCCGGTAAACGATATTATTGTCAACATTATTTTGAGATGATTTTTTAACTAATGTAATGATAATTTGGCACAATAATGCAAGTTGAAAAAGCAATAAACTATCACTTCTCAGGAGTATTTAACATTGTTATTGGAACGTCAAGAACTTTTCTCGAGGCTCACTGTGTGTTTTTGCCTCGCCTCCCCCCAATGACAAAGAGTCTTTATGACTGACAGGAGGGTTCACTCCATTCATTTGCTATGGAACCAACGCGCCCAGGTGCTGAGAGCAATGCACAGAGTGAACCCTCTTGACATCCAGCATGTTTGGTAGCTCGAGAAGAGGAAAACAAACACACACGCACATGGCCATATATTGAGGCCGGCAAAACTATCAGGTTCGTTGTCATTTATCGTTCGCTTAATTGATTTATTGATTATTGTGACAGGTCTACCAATAGATGATGACAGAGGAGGAGGAGGAGGAGGAGGAGTACAAACCTGCAGGATGAAGTGGCGGTGGCTGGAGCTGCTCAAGCACAGGTTCTCCTTGTCCAGGTGCAGCCGGAACCGGGACAGGTAGTCGTTCTGCCTGCTAATGTCCGTGGCCAGGATCAAAGAGCCCAACTCCCGCTCCAGGTTCAGGCTGTGAGAGATAGAGAGAGCGCTTTTACCATTGTAGCCCCGCCCCCTCCAGTTGTTCCCGCCCCCGCATCTCTCTCAGGGTACATACAACAATCTTTTAGTTAATGTCAATACTTTCTTAAGACTTTCTCAAGACCTTCTCGATATTTTTCCATCAGTGACACCTTTAACTTGGCAATTTTGATTTACGATTAAGACTATAGACCACGATGATAAAACAGAATAACAGAACAAACGCGCCTATAATAGTATAGTTTATCATTTTATTGTTCAAACTTGTTTTTTAATGGACAAATAATCTCACACACACTTACAATGTTTTATTTTGACTCTTGACAGCTAATTCAGAAAAATGCCTTCAAAAATTGAAGACCTCATAAAGTGATGATAACACTAATACTTTTTAAGGGTCTTAATTTCCCCAAAATTGATTTGTCAACTTTTGATACTTTTCAAGTCTCCGCAGACCCTTTCTCGATCGCACTAACCTGTCCTCAGCAGGCAGGTGGGAGAACAACCCAGTCTCTCTGAGGAGCCCGACAGCCGACTTCCAGTGGTGGTTTTCCAGAACTGAGGTATTCTGTGCATCGGAAAAAAACACACACAGCATCTCAGGCGCCGCGCTTCCTCCGACGGTGTGTCTATGAAACAACGTGGTGTGTGTGTGTGTGTGTGTGTGTGTGTGTGTGTGTTCTTACCCTATAGAGTGTAGCTAGATAGTGGTCAGTCTTTATGAGGAAAGGCTGGTTGACCCCCGGGTGGTCCAGGTCATGAGTGGCAGCTGCTAGCAGTCCCAGCAGGATGTCATAGGAGGTCAGCGACTTGGCGAGCTGTGCAAAAATAAATAAATGAATAAAAATTTGCTAAAAGACAGTATGGAGTGGCGTAGTCAAGCCTTTCTGTTTCCGGTCTATTGGTCCCCAAAAGCAAATTTTTATGAATGAGAGTCAATGAGGAGATAACAATTATTTTCTGGTCCCGTTTCAATTGCGTCATGGATTTCGAATAAAGTGAGGTGTTGTGTGGGTCCGCTTTGTAACTACAGCTCTTCATTGCTCTCGATGCAAATGATATACGTCAGCAGCCGTACTGGAAACTCTGGAGCAGGCATGGCCATCTCTCTGCTCCACTTCACAGCCTTTTTCCAAAGGGAGGAGACGAGCATCGAAAGAGTTCAAATCATTCTAAATCGAGGCATGTGCAGAGTTTCAGTTATGCTGATGGGAAGGAGAGAAGGGAAAGGGCGATAGCGTGACATCACATACGCGACATGTAGTCTTTCTCATTGTGTTTCTCTACAGACTTTAACTGAACAATTGCACAATTAACGGTCAAACTCTTGACATGAAAAACGATCATTTAAATCCCCAAACAACATGTGTAATCCAAGGCATATAACGACTGGGACCAGAAAATAATGACTTTCTCTGCATTGAAACCCGTTCATTTTTTACGATCTCAGGCGGGTCTACTGGAAGGGGCGGGACTTCGCCACTGCATTGTTGGGAAGGTTCTCCAGTCTGCGCGTCTCACCATGGGCTCCCGCAGGTAGCAATACATGGCCTGCGTGACGTCGGCGGCGTGCACGGCGTTGTGGTAGGGGTTGTCGCTGTGGTAGTCCTCCTGGACCATGACGAGGAACCTCCAGAGTTTGACCATGTCCAGCCGGAAGAGCTCCACCAGGCCGTACTGGTTCAGCAGGTGGAAGGTCAGAGTGACGAGGCTGTTCCCTGGCAGGGTAAATACAGGAATGCTGAAGTTAATTTCAATGCCTTTTTAAGACTTTTGCAAAACCTTCTCGACATCTTCTTATACCTCACCGCCATACGTCATCAGTGACGCCTTTACCTTGACAGTTTTAGTTTATGATAAAGACTATAGACCACTGTCATACAAGAGAATTCAAATAATTCTGAATTTCCGCCCCTTGTACATTCTGGCACTTTCAGAGGAAACACTTTTACAGTGTTTTTTCGACTCAAACTCTTGACAGCTAATTAAGAAAAATGCCTTAAAAATGTAAGACCTCATGAAGTGGACAAGGAGAACCTGGAGAACCCGATCAGCCTTAGCTTACGTTTTGTCTCTCTCTCTCTTTTTTTTTTTTTTTTTTAAAGGAGTAAGCCCTCCTGTCAAAATATAATCTCTTTTTTGTGTGTTTTTGAGCTGACCTCAACACAGATGCAGAGAACATGCTGTATTATGACCAATAATGTACATTTTATTCCAGGTAATGTTTATGTCATGCCCCTTATTAAGAACATAACACATCATGTGGCTGCAGCGGAGCGCGCAGCGGGCGTAGGAATATAAATAGACCAATGGCGGCACTGCTGATAGGGAGCTGCGCTGCTGCTTCGGGAGACGCCATCACTCTCTAAAATCTCCTTTACAGCTGCATGCAGGGAAAACAATATGCCGTATTGTCCTCTCCAACAAGGACATAACAATTAGAAATAAAGATGTGCAGACTTAAAGTGGGTTTGTCCGTAATTAAGTAAAAAGTGGTGATTCAATTTCAGAGTCCATTTTTATATGGTAAATCACCTGTCAGCCTTCCAATAGATGGCACCATTGTTAACTGTGTGTGTGCGTGTGTATCTCAGTGCTGCATGGCTCCTCTTATCATGACTTCCACCTACCGTTTGTCAGCCTATCGAAGAGGAAAATGTCGAAATTCCAGTTCCCGACTTTTTCCAGCATGCACTGCAGGAGAGAGGAGAAGCAGAATGTCAGCTGGCTGCCGTCACAGGAAAGAAATCCTGATTGTTCCTGCGTCTGCATGCTGCTGGATCTCTGTGATTTGATTATGCGAGTGTGTGTGACGTACTCTGGCCTGTCCAGTGTAGTCTTCATCTAGGATGTGGAGGGGGATCTGCTGGGGGACGCCTCGCAGCAGGCGGGACGAGCGCAGGTATCTCTGGAAGCTGAGCAGCCTGTGGACCCTCCGCTCGGGGGCCGACGCAGACCCACAGCCCAGCCGCGCTGCACAAACACACACAATTCAAATTAATGTTGCAGTACTCAAGATCAGTCTCCTCTTTTTAAGGGTTTCGGTCGCTTCTCGGAATCAAAGGCATTTTTACTCGGCCTTGTCTCGGTCTCGGACTGGGCAGACTCAGGATTCTTCATCAAAACCGGTCGAGACCACTATGGTTGGGTATCGGTACTCGATACCTTACCTGAAACAACCCAGTAGTAGCATCGAAACTGTGCCTGCCTTTGTAAAAAAGAGACTGCTTCTATGGTTTCCAATCACCATGAGTGTAATGCGAGCACTTTCAAAATGTATTTGTGTAAAAATCTTTTGAATGGAGAGGAGTGGTGATTGATATGATTAATATTCGAAATACAGAATATCAAAAAATTCTTCAACGATACCCAGCCCTAGAGACCAGGCCAGCACTGTGATAAAAGAGAAAAGAAGAATGCAGCTGCTGCCTTCCCTTGAAAATGAGTGGAAATAGCTGGCAAAGCACCAATATGCAAAATCCTCAAGAAAAATACCTTGTTGCATTTATGTAAAAGCAAACTTGACACAAAAAAAGAAAGATATTGGTCATTGGTTCTGTTTTGTTGTGATTTTTCCTTGACATATACAGTCTTGGTCTTGTCTCAGTCTCGACCTCCAAATGTCTTGGACCTGTCTCTGTCTCGATACTCTGTAGTCTCAATAATGTCTTGGTCTCGGTTGTTGCGGTCTTGGCTACAACATTAATTCAAATGCAAAGGGGGAAAACAAAGCTTATTTCCCAAGTTCATCAGGCTCAGAGAGTTACTGCGGGTCACACAACCCTGCTCGGGGATCTGACACCGACACGGCGATGTACAAACAGTCGCTGCTGACACAGCCGCCCGCTCGTAAGCCTCTCGTCTGGGATCACACGGCAGACATGCTTTGTCAGTGGTCTCACACACACAAACACACACAAAAGCACGAGAACCGAAGCTCTCCGGAGGCCGGAAACACGTCAGCACAAGGCAGGATTACTTTTGGGTCTCAAACGTCAGTATTTGAAATAAGGAGAGGCGTGAGCGTGAGAGCGATCACAGCCAAGCATTGATTTAAAAAAAAAAAAAAAGGCTTTGCACAAGGCACACCTGTCCTTATCATCATGTGAACCGCGGCGCAAAAACACGGCGCGAGCATCTGTCAGGATAAACCGTGCGTGAAAGACATTATCGAGCGAATAAGAGCGGTGTTATCAGGCCGCACTCTGATAACGCCGCTCATTATCCGCCGGCGCCGAGGCGGCCGCCCGTGATTCACACTCACCATGAAGAGTTCGGAAGTCGATGCACAGGTACGGGTGGGAGCCTCGTCGTTCCGGTTCAAATCCAACCTGACTTCTCACTCTCACATCTCCTAGAAGAAATTGGCACTTATTTCCTCAGAAATTTTGAAAAGAAATCGCATTTACATGGATTTGATTTTAATGCCACCAAGATGGGTTTTAATCAAAGACAATCAATGAGTAATCCTGCTTTTATACTTTTGTATTTGTTGTATAGAAGCAATCTGTTCGTGATAATCCACCGCTATGACACGCTGGGCTCAGAGATCTCTGAGATACTTGTGTGGAAAATTGATGAAATTTATGAACAGCCAAACAGATAATACTTAGAGTGTGCAGAGAAAACCCTGCCATCTTGTTTGAATATTCACAAAAAGCCCAAGAATAAACTCTGAAAATGGAGCGATGAAAGTGCAGCAGGACTTTGGCTCCCCATCAGCTGGCTGCGGTTAAAACCCACCATTTTGGCACTCGAATGTGAATATCAAAAAAACTGAAAAAACACCAAAGCTGTGATTTTAGGAAACACTATTTGACCCAGACCTGATGTTACGTTCTCTTACCCAATAGTCAGTCACACACACACACACACACACACTCAAACACGCACACACACACCCTCCCACATCCTCAAAGAGAAAAATTTGACGAAACAAGATGATCAAACAGCTCGGCATGCAAGGCCATGTCAGGACGGTCGGCTCTACTATTAGTGCTTAGAAGGGACCAAGAGCTTGTCTGGGACTTCAGGCAGATGGTGTGTGTGTGTGTGTGTGCGTGTGTGGGGGGGGGGCTGGGGGGGTGTGGCTTGGGCCACACAGATGAGTGGGCGGAGCCGCTGGTTGGGATGGCGTGATGTTGGCGTGCGTCATCTCAGGCAAGACATGGGTGCTTGACGGTGATGATTTTTTTTTCCCAGCATGGCGCTTCTGATTGTGTCTTATGTGCATCAAAATTAAAATAACAAATAAAATAAAATAAATCAAAGCAGTCACACAGGTGTGCTCCCAAACCCCCCACCCCAAACCAGCTTCACTTACTTGCAGACAGCTGTCTGAATACTACACAAGATCCTATCAAAATACCAGAAACTAAGAATTACATTTCAGTGTGTAAGTGTTATTTAGAGAAGCTGTCAAGTTGTGAAAGTGAAACCGTATCAGTGACAAAAAAAAAAGGAGACAAAAACACGTAAGTGGTGAACGCCTGTGTTTCAGCGTCAACCCCCATGTGTACACATCTGTCACATCCGCATGATGCATGTGCTCGGGGCTCGGCACGTGTGTGTGTGTCCGTGCGATTAGTGTGTTTTGTGAGTCACAGAGTCTGTTTTTTTTTTTTTTTCTCCCCCCCGGCAGTGCATTAGCGCTGCTGGTGCTCTGGGGTGGATGTAGGTCATGTCATTATAACTGATGTGGCGAGAGCTCCGAGTCCAGCTATTTGAGAGCGCATCAGCATTAACTTGGCAGGCTGAACCCTGGCCCGGGCAAACACCCGTCTGCATTAGCGTGCCTCTTCCTCACACTCAATTTAATATAAAAATCTACACAGACAGATGCTTTATGACGCTGACGTACGCGGCCGGCCCGCCCTCGTATTCAGCCAAGTAAAATGATTAAAAAGCTAAAGCTCCTTCAGTCTGCTCACGGACAAAAAAAATAGAAGAATTTGCCGCGGCCGTGACGAAGCACACGTGTCGGCTCACGGGCAAGATGGAAAGCGGGTAAGTACAGAACTATAATGGGTTTTTAAGTTTATCTCGGGATGTTTAGCGCTCGTCGCCGTCTCACTTTCCCCCACAGCTGCACTGATTCAGGGAGGATGACGGGACGTTTCTGCCTCACGCGGCGCGAATCCCGGCGCCGCAGCCCGACTGACAACCTCACCGATGAGGCAGACTTGGACGCTTCCTCAGAGTGCGTTCGAGTCGATCTGCCAGCTAAAGCCGTGAGCCCTCCATCCCACAATCCATTTTTCTAAACTGCTTATCTGGTGCTCGGGGCGGAGCTGGGCGGACACGTGTACATAAACACGCATGAAAAAATATAAATAAATAAAACGCACTGGTCAACTTTTAGTCTGATACATGGGATTTAAGGGAAATCCTCAGGCGGGGGGGACTTTAAAGACACTCAGATACACACGACCTGAGCCTGTTGTGATTGTGAGATTACCAAAAGGCCGCGGATGGAGCCGAGCGCTTCCCCGCATCTGCTCATAATCTCTCCAGCACCACTCGCCGCTTCTGATCCGCCCCATCTCGCTGCTTTTTTTTTTTCTAAGCCATGGTTTGAGAGGCGACCGGCCCGCTGGTGTCTGGGAAGTGCGTGTTTGTGGGCGCGGGCGGCAGGAAAACACTTACCTAGCATGCGGATGTACAGCGCTGTCTGGTCGGAGCTGTCATAGGAGATTGCTCCTCGTCTCTGAGGAAACACAAAGAAAATAACATCAATTACGAGGAGTTGTGCACGGACAATTTGCATGTGGGCTGCACGATTAAGGCCAAAATAACAATCACAATTTTTTGGATCAATATTGATATCACGATTATTCATTTGTGAGAAGAGATATGCACTTTAATAATGCCAAAGCAAGCTCTATATGTTATGATGTGGCACAATTGTGAATTAAGAATACTGAATACGTGAGATTATGTATCTTTATTTCACTTCCACCTGAATTAATACCTTTCTAATATAAATATACCATCATATCACACAACCCAAAGAAATGAAAATGATTAAGGCCTATTTAGAAAAGAAATAGGAATGAAATTGATATTGACAAAAACACTTGGAGGATGTTGAAAACCCTCCAATGTACAACCAAAATCAAGTAGGTAACATCTACCTGCCCTTGAATGAACAGCCACAATCTGTGTGTGTGTGTGTGTTTGTGTGTGGAGAGCACGCATTTGAAACGTCAATATTATGGACGATTATGCGCATATAATCGTGGCAGCAAAATATCGCAATTTCGATGTAAATTTGATTAGTTTAGTAGCCCTGTGTGTGTGTGTGTGTGTGTGTATGTGTGTGTGTGTGTGTGTGCAAGCTCCAATGGTTAGCCTGATAACCATGTTGCTGATACGGCCCCCACTCCACGCCACCGTTATCACTCATGAGTAGAAATCAACATGTTAGTGGACACACACATACAGACGCTCACCGCTTTCCCCTAATTAGATTTGACTTTTGGGTCCCGTCCAAACTGACTTGCCGCCGCCCAACAAACCCACCGCTCTCCGTTTTTGGTTTTTTTTACGTCCTTGCAAAAGTCTCTGTGGTTTGACGGCTCATTTTGAAGTCACGTGAGACTGCAATTGCTGACACACTATTTCCCCTTGTGTCGTCAACAAGCCAATCACATTTGACTGGATTTGAATCAGCATTTGAATGAATTTTTAATGGTAGAGAAAACTAGGACACATCCAGGAGCGCCGACGTATCAACACCATAACCGAATAACTGGACTGATCTTATGTGTTCTTGAAGTTTACATAACAGTTCTTATGAACTTACATAATATCGTGGAATCGGCAAGATTATCTAAACTCGACACCTCTGTCAGTTGCACCACAGGAAGTCTTCTCTTCACAGAGTTTAGTGACGAGATAACCAACTGTTTTCTGACACATTTGCGAACACTATGTGCTGAGAAAGCGTGCAGAGACAAAGAGCTGTCCGACTGCGGACCAGAGTGAATGCTGAAGGTACGACACATCCAGCCCGATGGAAATGTACAAACACCAGTTAGAATCACTGGAACCATTATAGTAAAAAGAAGTCTCCCTTTGTTACTGTTAAACCACCATTCATGGCTTCAAAAAGGGGACTGCAGTGTGGTTATGCCACAACAGGCTAGTAACAACTCTGAACATAGATCTAAAATGCTAAAAATGTCAAGTCAAATAAAGGAACCCTCTCCTCAAAAGAGGTGTACTGAAACATGGAATGCCAGTGACGCATCAATCCTTTGCTTATCGGCGCTACCCATAAAGCCAAAACACCTTCTCCCACATTTTCCTCGGGGTGTCGGTGTGGCGGTTCCTGCTAACCTTTGTTTTGTTTTACGGACTCAGGTTGCGCTTCTTGAACTTGCTCACAAGGTAACTAGATATCCAACATGGATGACGACCCCAAACACAGCTGTTGTCGACGCCATATAATCGACACGGCGTTTAAAAGTCACCTTCGGCGGGAGTCGGCTTTGGGGGCGGAATCTGCCGTGAGCGCAGAGGTAGCTCCAACAGGTGTGTCTGTGGCAACTGCGTGTTTGCTCTGCCGTCAGACAGCTGCTGGGGGTGGGGGGTGGGTACGCCAAGGTGTTGGCTCACCTCTCGGTGCACTCCACGCGTCCTGGCCTGCCTCCAGGCCGACTCTCCCCTCCAGGGCTCCCCGGATCTCGGGTTGCCCATCCCACAGGGAGCTTGCACCATTCCCGGCTTGGCTCGCCAACTCGCCGCAGGACTGAGCGTATGGAAGGACGGACCACATAACATCGGTCTCCACTGGACTGGCTGCCCAACTAATAACCTAACATGGCCTCTGACCAGAGAGCGCTTCAGGCGACCACTCCTATGAGTCTTTCCTCTGGTGAAACTACAACACCCTCATACGTTCATCTGCATGTAATGACAGACTCAAGCGCGTGCAAACACAAACGTACGTGCTTGTATACTCGTTATGGCGTAGCCCGAGGATTAGTGCGAGTCTCGGTCCGTCCTCCAAGATCTTGACATCAGCCAATACAGAACGAATATTTTACCGGCCAGCAAACGCCCTCCGACCTGAGGCGGGCGATCTGCAAAGCTGTATTTAAGTGTCAACAGGCGACTGTTTACACACAGCACTGGTGGTTAGTATAAGCGTTATACATTGTGTGCAAGTACGCATAGGTTTCTTTCGGTGTCTGTGTGTAAGTGTATGTGTATGTATGTGTATGTGTGTGTGTGTGTGTGTGTGTAATGGGTTTGGTGGTGGCCATAACATCTGTGGGAACCATTTAATGTTGGCACTACAATGGGCCTGGGAATGGAAGAGTGACCGGCCCTTGCCAACACTTGCCCAAACAAACCTTTTGGCCACTGACCTAACACACTCTCTCTATCTCACACACACACACACACACACACACACACACACACACACACACACACACACACACACACACACACACACACACACACACACACACACACACACACACACACACACGAGCAGCCACCACTTGGCACTTAAGCGGACACTGGCATGTGCTCCCTTGTGGGCTGGTAAGAAAGCAGGCGAAGCATTTGTCAATGTCACATTCTCACAGTGAACAAAGGGGAGAGTCACGTTTTACCCTTGAAGCGGCCGGCCCACAACACACGCCCCTGACACACTGTACCTTGCAATGCCAACACACACACAAACACACACAAAACCTTGCACACGCTCTCCCCGTCATGGTCCAATATTTGTGAACTTGTACGCTCCACGGCTTTGAGGGTGACGGGAAATAAGGGACAGAGAGAGACAGATACAGGATGTGAACTCAATGTCACAGACGCACGCTTCCTTTATACATGTTACTGGGTTTGATACGCTATTGTTGGGAGCACATTTCTCAGATTTTGATGATGAAAAAAGCTGCCAGTATCAGACAGATGTGCTTTTTAGCGCCAGTGTTGTCTCCAGAGGACATTTTTTATTATCGCTAAATCAAGATAGCTTTATATGACGTAAGCGCGGAACAGTAGGTGCTGGCACAGCGGAGAAGAATAGCGACCGACTACGCACATCTTGTCTGATGAAAAAAATGTTCTGTATGAATGTGGGCATTTTTTTTTTTCGTTTGAGTTTTGCAAGAAAGAGAGGCAGTGAACTGGTTTGACAAAGCGGCGCAGATAAATCTCCAGCCTCTGAATTAAAACATGGTGGTATGTGGCCATATCACAGGTGCCCATCATGGTTACACAAGGCGTGGCCAAGAAAACTGTCTGGTGTAATGGAGATCTGCCAGATGAAGAGACGCATGGTGGCACTATCTTAAACATCAACGGCTACCTTAAAAAAAAAAAAAAAAACTTAAAGAGTACATGTGGCTGCTTAGAATATTTCTACTTCATCAGTTTCGGACAACATAAAAATACTTTGGACTGAGGATTGGGCAACTATTAATTCATGTAACCCTTTCAAAACAAGTCTTAGAAAGCTTACTTATTAAAAAATTAAGCTCACACCTTCAATTATTTGGGACAAAAGATTGATCATCATAAATCACTAGTTATTTTGAGTGCCAGTGTTGAGTGAACAATAGCAAAATTAGATCTTTTGGGACGTTTGCTTTAGCTTCATCGACCGAGGTGTGCTGGTTGCCAGTTTGCTTCTGACCTATAGCCTCTGGCATAAAAAACAAACAAACAAAAGAAAACAAGGCTGAATTAAAATTTCCTCCCATCTGTTGGCCAATGGATCTGTACACCGAAGGCCCGTGCAGAACTGCTGGTGTCAAGTGGAGAGTAATTCACCGGGCGATTAAGGAATGACGTCAACATACATATCAGCGTGCCTGACAGATGAATTTCAGGATAATGGATCGAGGTTTTTACAGAACAAAAGCCCTCAGGAAATAAACCTCGCCTTTTCAACCTAAGCACCAGTATTTACAACAAAGGATATAGTTGTTGTGAACTCGAGTCAAAGTTGTAGCCCGCTAGTACGTGTTCTAGTACTTATCTGGCTTACTTTAAAGTCTTGATGCCTTGTGAGAAGCTTACATGAACAAGCTGCGAGTGCGAGATTGTGGGTGCGAATATGTGTAAAAAATTACCATGGGTGTGTTTTTACAGGACAAAAAAATGACATTATGAACAGTCACTTTAGTGATTATTACCTTGCGATGTCCCGGACTGAGTTGATATTGTGCTTTTCACATTTATTTTAGTAAGTTTACACAAAGTTAGTGTCTATTTTTATATGAAAATGCCCTCTATTGTGGGTGTCGCTACCCAAGCACTAGGAGTTATATTACATGTTGCTTGCTGGTGTTTGCTTGGCATTTTTTTTGCTGCCAACTAAACAGTGTGCTCATTGTACTACCAGTTACTCTATGTAAGCTCGTTTACATATGGCTCTATTTCTTATCTGGGATCAGTCCATCAGCCTGGGGTCACAGCGCACAAGTTTCTGAGGTCAGAAGGCCGCATCATGTCAAAACCCCTGACTGCGTAAGTAACCCCAGGGCTCGAATGTTAGACACTTTTTTTTTACTCCTGCGGTTAAAAGGAGCCAACAACATGACAAAGGGTTCATGAAATGTGAACCGACACGACCTTCCTGGAATACAGTGAAATTCTGCTGCAAGGGCCGTGCTGAATATTTGCCTTTTACCCCCATTAACAGCTTCTTTATGTTTTTACTCAAAGTAAACAGACCGACGTATGTGTGTGTGCATGTTTAAATCAAGAGGCGCTGAATGAGCAGCAAGAATTCAAACTGAGAGCAGCTAGTGGCGATTTCAGCATGCTTTGTTGTCCTCATAGCATTGTGATCGAGCTGATATTGTTGTCTGATGCCCTTTCGATGCTATTTCACTCTTCGCACGGTGGGAATTTTCCACGCTTCCTTTTCAAAAACGGATCAAAATTTCTAAGCAAATTACTGCCGTTTGGCTTTTTAAATAAAGAAAGTTTTAGCTAGGGACCGTCATCTTTCCCAGTAAGTCCACTGAGGCAAGCAAATGAGGAAGCCTGTGGTATTCCCATGAGCTCTCAGTACAACAAAGAGCCGCACACACACACATGTAAATTCCCTTGATTACAGCGGCCGGACTCTGCAACGTTTCATAAAAATGAAACCTTCCTTCTGAGTTATGACCCCTCGCAGCACTCTGTTGTGCGGAACGGCACATTCCAGTAACTGAGTGCTAAGCCGTAAACGCCAATAGATTTGCAGCGAGTGACCAGGCGAGCGTGTGTGTGTTTATGCGCAGGCCGGTGCGTGCACACAAAGCACTAGATGGAGTCTACTTGCAGCGCGAGTGTTTTACGAGAACGCCGTCCACTCCGACACACTCGAGCCATAGTGGGTTTCCGAGAGAGGGAGGAGGAGGAGGAGGAGGAGGCCTGAGGTGAATTGGCTCGGTGCCTCGGATGAGGCCTCCGTCGAGTGAATGACAGGTGCGGCGCTGTCACCAAAGAGCAAAGCAGCAGCAACATATCATCAATGGTTTCATTATCTTTAACTGGCGGGCAAAATGTCATCAAATGATTTAAGCCGGCTCCACAAAGAGTGCTTTAAGGAGCTGCGTATCAATGTGCTTTGCCAGTGTGTAACAAGACTAGTTAAAGCAGCAGCAACGTATCAGCAATGGTTTCATTATTTTTAACTGGCGGGCAAAATGTCATCAAATGATTTAAGCCGGCTCCACAAAGAGTGCTTTAAGGAGCCGTGTATCAATGTGCTTTGCCAGTGTGTAACAAGACTAGTATAGTCAAGGGGTGGGGGGGAGGGGAAGACTTGCTTCATCTTCTCACAGGCCGTCTACCCTACAAAGGAATTTCATTCATTTCAAACATCATCCCCAGGCTCTAATTGCTTCTCTAGGCCAGCTTACTGCCCCCCCACCCCCCCAACCCCCACCCCCATCCACTCCTTGAAACCCTCCAAGGAAGACAAACAAAACCAAATGGCCTGTCAACTACTTGGGAATTAAAAACACTAAAAAAATTCTTTAAAAAAAACAAAAATATAATATTTCCCTGTATCCGCTCACCTCACACATACATATGTGATGCTACAGTGGATGAAGCTTGTTTGCCACCAGATCAGTTTGTCCCTGACATTGTGTCCGTTGGTGTGTTGATGTGTGGAGCCACATTCTCACGGCCGATTGCACTCAACACTACGGCACAAAAACAGAATGGTCATGTGATAAGAGGGGCCCCTCACATAGAGAGAGAGACAGGCGGGCAGAGGGACGGAGCGTGCGTGTCTACGTCGAAAAAAGGCCAAGACTGAGTGTGGAAAAGTCGACTCCTGTGTTATGTACCGAATAGTGCACATCCACGCTTAGAAAACAGTGGCGAGGAATTCAGCCCATTCACAAAAAAAAAAAAACAAAAAAAAAGTTACAGGGGAGCTCACTTTGGCGGCGCAAGGGTTGTGAAACACCAAGCTCAGACTCTGAACGGCTCCTTCAGCATTCTTACCACATCCTGAAACAGCGTCAATCCGATGGCACGGCGCAGAAAGAGAAGCCTTATCGCGCCGGTTAAAATCAACAAAGTATTCCCTCTTAAAGGAGCGCCGCGGTCTATTCCCTTATCGCGCTCGTCGCAGAAACATCCATAGCGAGGATGAAACGAGCGGTGCTATCTGCTGCTCTTACGCACGAGCCTATCATCTTCTCCTCTGTTTAAACAACGCAAATGAGAAGCAGTCGATGCGGGGGTCGGTGGCCGGTGCGCTCTTGATGATATCACAGACTATGATATGATGGACTCGGACGGCAGCGGTGGCAGCACTTCCACACTAAGCTGCTTTCCCTCCATTATCACCCAAAGCCATGTGACTGACACGCCATCAATACAGTGCATGTGTTTATTGATCGCTCCATCTTTGCGGATTGTGTTTTTCTTTTTTTGAGACACGTGGCCAAAGCAATGGTTTCGCCCCAGTCCGGCCAGACGCTGCATTTCTGGGCCAGCTGTAAAATACCGAGCATGGGTACGAGCGTCTTTGCGATACGGTCCAACTCCTCGGGAGCGAATATCTCCTCGCCTGGCTTCTCATATTCCCGCTATGCAGAGGACAGCCAAATATACCTGCCATCACCAACAGACGAAACCGCAGTGTTGGAGCAGATCTTGGCTCGTATCCATAGCGATGCAGGAACGCCAGCTTCAACCAGTCCTCTGCAATGGAATTCTGGGTCATAGCGCCCAATCGGCACTATACAAGCATAAAAACTGCCATGTATTCTTTCATTAACCAAGGTTGCAATAAACCCAGGTACCATTACTAATGTTCTGACCATGTTGCATATGTCATTTCTGCCATATGCAACAAAAAAATTACATGGGGACTTAAAATGCCACTAGGCCTCGGTATCCATACTTGATACCTTTCAAGTATCAACCAAAACAACCCAGTACCAAGTAAAAAAAGGCTGTTTCTACGGTTTTGCTCGCAGCTAATCACCGCAAGCGTAATTTGAGCAGTTTCAAAATGTATTTGTGTAAAAATCCTTTGAATGGGGAGGAGTGGTGACATTTCCTCAACTGATTGCTTTCTATTTGCATGATTAATATTGAATGAAGTAACAAAAAGTATCAAATGAAGTACTCAATTGCTGGCAGTATCGTTTTAAGAGTACTGCTATGGGAGATGGTATCGAAAATTTTAAACGACACCAGCCCTAAATACCACCTAAAATCTGAATCTGTCAAATCCTATTATCCGACTGAACACGCACGTTGGAAAGCAGGTCTTGTGTTTGATCAACCACTCAATGATCTCCATTGGCGACCCACAGCTGCCCGTGTCACGTTAAGGCCGCTAACACACCAACACAGGCCCAAAGAGCGACTTCTGGACGTGCACCCATTTGTTTGCACTCTGACGGAGGCTCGCGCTTCTCCTCTGCCAATGGGTTCCTCCAAGGGAAGTCATCTGGCATCGCCATCCTACACACAAGACCATCTCGATCCAGACTGTGTACGTTTGTAGTCGTCTGACAGTGAAACAAGCAAACAAAATCCTCTCAGAGCGGAGGCATCCCTTTCAAGAATCTCCTCAGAGAGCGCTCCTCTGAAGGCTTTGACATCCAAACATGCCTTCTATTTCTTCCCGATTGGATTTAGAACTTGATGCTCCCCCCCCCCCAAGGCCTGCTGTACAGTAGCCAAGAGCTTCACATGAAAGTCTCTTTGGATTAAAGCTTTAGACAAATGAGTGGACGTAAATGGGTGCAGCACCGCCACCGTTATCTGTGATTGCATACGTTTTTTGTGGTCGAAATGGGAACCACATGACTCTCCGCCGTGTCCCACTCATTGTCCCGCACTGTTCGTCCTCTCGCTCTACACCAGTGTGATGTGTTTACCCTCCACCCCTTCACTCCAGAGAGACCAGACATGACCGCCACGCGTCACAACAATAAGTCGCATCTTATTCACGTTCCACCTCCCTTTCAAGAATCCATCAACCGATGGCAAACGCTCACTGCCGTAATGTCAGTGGAAGTATTGTAATAGACAAACGAGACCATTTGTTTAATGCCGTCGTTGTTTCCAACGCCTCTTCAGCTGCATTTTTACACCCAATCACGAGCATTCCACGACCACAGTGACATATTTTTTCAAAGGCTCTCTCATCTTCTTCGACCCATCCTCATCCTCTGTTTGCAAGAGGACTTGTCTTCATCTGCGAGGGGAAGGAGAAGGTGGCGGTGGGGTTAGAGAGAGAACGAGCAAGAGAGAGCGGGAGCTTGTGAGAGAGCGGAACAAAATAGCCGGAGAAAGAAAAGAGACTGAGACTCTGGCCATCTGTGAGTCTGGCGGGGAGCCAAACCACTGCCCACAGAGCCCAGGCACATGCCTAACTGCCTCTTTCTGCAATGGTAGTCCGGCCCTGCTTCCACAAACAACAGGCCTGTGGAACCACACACAAAAACACAGCAGCCACCAAGGACAAATGCACCCTTATATTCATAAATAGGGCCCGAAACACAATATTTGCATGGAGTGTAATTGCTCCATGACAAAGGGCTGAGTGACACTTTCGCGGTCACCGTCTTTTTTTTCTCTCCCTCTCAAAAGCATTTAAGCGTTTGTTAACCTGAAATGTGTGACTC
>CAESWR010000178.1:252060-266840 GCA_903171835.1 Mullus surmuletus | reverse complement strand
TGTTGTCTCCGTGGCTCCTGCTCGCTCTTTCCAACAACTTGCCTCCAAACCGTCTGTCACCTCAGCTTCGTTTCTCCTCCTTGGGGATGATGAAAGCAAAAGTGACACTGACGTTCTCAAACCTCTATGAGGCCTCATGTTAAAAAATAAGTGTAATGTGTCTGATATGTGTCTGAAATACTTTAACTTTAAAAAGCACCCGAGCATGAAGGCAGGGGTGTGCCGATACAACTTTTTCACTTCCTATACAATACCGATGCTGCAGGTTTGAGTATTGGCTGATACCGATATCGTTCCCATATTATATCAGCACGAATCATACATACTTTTATTACTTATTTTGTAGTATGGAATGTTAGAAAAGACTTGATCAAGTGATATTACTGGCGGGCCACGAGAAAAACAGACCCATTTATTATTAACCAATGGCTTACATACATTCTAAGCTTAAAAACTATTTAAACATGCTGGAGCGGAGTCTTGACTGGATTGCTGGTATCGTAGTGCTTAAATCAGAGATTTTAGATACAGGCCAATATAATCAGATAATTGGGGTTTTTTGCTGATATCAGACCAATACCCGATATCAATATGGGCACAATTCTCACCTTAAAAAGTTGTCTGTGTTTTCACAGCTCCCCTGGACGGACGGACGCCATCAGACGGACGGAAACATCAGACGGGGGAACCAATCAGTTTGGGTGAAATGACTCATGAAGGGAACAAAGGAAAGAAGATGCCAGTCATGAAGGAAAAAACATTCATTTCCACCTTTCAGCTGATACTGTGTGCCTCCCTGTGCTTTCTAATGGGTTACACACACACTGCATAATGTCTCAAAGGTATTGTATGCATGCACGCTCTTACTAAAACCTCTATATAAGTTGCTGCGAGCACCAATGCGTGGGACTTGTTTGGGGCCTTGAATCCATGCCTCACCCGAGAGGCCATTTGAGGCTACTAAGTAGAGGCCAGGCGAGGGAGACGGCTACAGAGCCCACTTAATAGCTTAAAAACACCATCATAGAACTTCAAAGGTGTGGAGGACTCTGGCTGCAGAAATGTGCCTTTAGAGGACTGATCATCAGCAAATTTCCCTTGTCGCGTCATGAAGAAGCTTGCGTCAAAACCCTCATTGAACCGAATAGTTCACTTCCTTCTTTCAATTAGACTGGAGGATGGCGTGGTTATGAGCAACAACGCCAAAAATATCAGTTGTTGTAAACAGTGCAAATAAAGCGCTTTTTCGGGGTTGGATGTTCGCTGAAGTCCTCCACATGGCAGATAATTATCGTTTCTGAGTCACGCATCTAAATGTGTTTGCATCAAAGGCCATTTTGCACTCATGCCAAGTGTTATTTTTTTGGTTGTTTTGTTCTGATCATGAGCTAGAAGCAAACACTTGACATTGACATTTGCCACACGATGAGTGAGGAGACACTTTTGTCAGAACAGTGCCAAAGATATTAAATTGAGATGTCATTTTTTGGAGTTAAAAAGATATCAATTTAATCTACTACTTATAATTCAGACAAAGCTAAAAGAGGGTTTTATTTATAAGTTGCTGTTGCTATTCATCTAAAGACTAACTAATGATCATTTGTAAATAAACAGTCCAGAGGTTTGGAGCATTTGTTTGACTAATGATGTGATGATGATTGTCTCGTGAAGACAAAAATCATATTAATCGTGTCCTTTTTCTAAACTGGTGTGTCATGGTAAAATTGTCAGCATGAAAAATGCAGACTTCCCGTACAATAAATGGTACATTGTCCAAGACAAGAAGCATTAATTACCCTCATTTATTTCCCTTACATCGTGACTGACACGGCGGATGTAAGGTGACAGGCTGTGTTTCGGCTCGCTGTCTGGAGAGCTGCAGCGACCTTGGGAAACAATTTCAGTTTGTTAGAAGCCTGTGTCTGCTGGAACCTCTCACAGTTTAATACAGTTCACTTTTGAACAGTAACCTTTTATCACCTCTGATGTGTATTTCAAAAACGATCTCTGTAATACTGATCGACAAATTCGCTGTCACATCCAAATCAAAATGTAAATTCAAGTGGCAAGAAAATCATATAATATACACATAACATATATTCACGGTGTTTACAACAGCCAGATCTTAGTCTTGTGGTATAAAGTGACACTTTTAACCTTTTCGCTGGTGTCCAAACCATTCTAGCCCTGGGCGGATCCGGCCTCTTCATCAAATATCCGAAAGAGAAAGAAGAGGTGTTAAAAGACAAAGGCAGCTGTATTATAACAACATTGATTCACATGACATACAATTTAAACATCATTATCCAACTAACCACATTTCTGCTCTATGAAACCCTCATATATTGATGTATTTATTCATTTCATTCAAACCTCTATTTCCATATGCACAATCCGGAACTGAGGCGGGAAATCACTGGCTGTCACGTGGTTCCACACAATGTAAACACAAAAACGAAACCTAAGGCTGCAGCCTGGTAACATTGAGGCAAAGAGCATCTCTGCAGAACAGACAGAGAAAACACGAGAATATGGACAACAAAAAGGTTTCCTCCTTCGAGCCGGATTCGAACCAGCGACCTAAGGATGCCCATGTAACCGCTACAGTCCTCCGCTCTACCAACTGAGCTATCGAAGGGGAGATATTAGCTGGTAAATGCTATGTGTTACATATACTAAACGTATAAATAATAAGAATAAAAGAGGTGTTTTTACTCTGCTCAGCCTCAGATATGAACAGTTTCCGTCGCCGAACGACATCTTTATGACGACAAAGCGAGAGAAGCACTGACAGTCCTCAACATCCGGAAACACTCCTTATTTAGCAGTGCTAGCTTTAGCTCCGCGAAGCTAACCGAGCGCAGCAGCAGCGCAGCGTAGGTTAGCATGCTACATTAGCTCTACGTTAGCTTTAATTAGCATTTCACACAAACTTCTGAAACAGCGTCTCCGTGTGGATTTTAATGTCAAAACAATGTTTATCTCTCTTTGGGTTTTCAGGGGGAATTAGCTCAAATGGTAGAGCGCTCGCTTAGCATGCGAGAGGTAGCGGGATCGATGCCCGCATTCTCCAAAACACCTTTTCGTCTTTGTTTTCGGTGCGACGGTCTGAGGTCCGCTACTGATGACGTCACTGCCCGCTTACCTTAACCATCCTCGGATTATATACCGGTAATAAGAATAGAAATTTAAAAAAGATTACCCCTAATTATGATAAACCACACAACTATTGTCAAACTATAATTTACATTACTGTTTAAAGTAGTTTTAGTAGTTTCGTAGGTGTTTCGTCGTGTTTGTTGTTTTCCAATATGGCGGCTGCTAGCATGACTTGTACAACTACGTTAGCATTAGCATGGCGGTGAAAGTCAACGCGGGCGATTTGCTTCCGGTAATGCACGTTGTCAATTCGTTGTTTTACTGTTTTAATATAATGTGTGTGTTTTGGCGACCTCTTTTAATTGAAATACAGGTGGACACGTCATTACCTGCTCGTCAATTGAAGATGGTGGCGGTGCAGTGACGCGGTGCAGTGGCGCGTCACTACCGCTAGGGGCGCCGGCTGACCCTGATGGCCGTGTAAAGGAGCTGCAGAGGCAGCTGTTGACTGCTCACTCTCAAATATGGGCAAGGTAAAAATGGCAACCATTGACGTGTCTGCAATAGCAGCTAAAAACAGAAGTGACAGCAGCGTGATAGGAGCCCACACCCGTGAGGACAGGAGCGGCTGCAGGCCTTCTCAGCCTGATCCTGGGCCTGCTGCTTATTATTCCCAAACACGGACACTTTGTAGACCTCACCGCTATTCTGCCTTTTATTTTTCCCCCTTTTTGTGTGTGTGTGAGTGTGAGTGTGCTGAAGGGTTCCGTCTCAAGATGAATTCCACCATGGACAACCTGGAGAAGCAGCTGATCTGTCCCATATGCCTGGAAATGTTTACAAAGCCGGTGGTGATCCTGCCCTGCCAACACAACCTCTGCAGGAAGTGTGCCAATGATGTTTTCCAGGTGAGTGTCAACAATCAGTCTACAAAACTGAGCTTCGGGTGTTGTTTTATGTCCGCATCTACAGCTATCAGTATCATTTGAACCAATGGTATTTTTATGCACTTGCCCTACATTTTTGCTCCGTTAAAGGCCTAACACCGTCTGCCTGGCATGTATTTACAGGCAGTTTTTTCATATATTTAACTGGAAAAGGGTTTGCCAGACATGTTTGGATGTAATGACTTATTGTCGCTGAGAGGCAAACATTTGTGATTTAATATTCAGTTGGTGTCATTAAAAGACTCGTCTGCCAAACTGGGAGTCGACAGCAAGGAAGTCAGTGTTTTGAATTTTGATAATGAGGCCACACTTAGTGTTACAGACTGTTAATCTGCTGGATTAACATTTCATAACAGCTGAGTGAAATCGTTTATTCAGTAATGCAAAGGAGACAAATGAGGAACCCGGCTGCATCACAGTGTTCTCGGGTGGTTGTCGCTCGCAGGCCTCAAATCCGTACCTCCCGACGAGGAGCGGCTCCTTGTCGTCCGGCGGCCGCTTCCGCTGCCCGTCCTGCCGGCACGAGGTGGTTCTGGACCGACACGGCGTGTACGGGCTGCAGAGGAACCTGCTGGTGGAGAACATTATCGACATGTTTAAGCAGGAGTCCACCAGGTGAGACAGATAAGACACACAGACGTGTCTGCGGATCGATACGCAAAGTCCAAGTAGTTACATGTCAGATAACGAGCGGCCGGAGAGCAGAGCCTGTTTGCTTTAAGCCTAAAGCAAAAGGAAGAGATTAAGGCAGAATAGAACAAACACAGGGTGTGACGGCAGGAAGTGCAGCATCTTCTGGCGTGGCTTTACATGTTTACATGGATTAGTAGCAGATATACATAAGTATATAAGTTATTCTTAGAGATAGATTTATTGATCACTTTACAGTATGAATTATTCATAGTTGATAAATGAAAAAGAACATTTAATACTATGCACCTGCACCTACATGCTCCAGGTAATGGCGACACATTGATTCCAGTGTTTATAGTCCATGTGCATGGCACGCCTGATGGCTCATCAATAAGCTGCGTGAACCTGTGACATTATCAAACTGACAACACATATCACATCAATATGCACTGGAATGTGCCGCCTGCCCGCCTGAATGCGAAGGTACCGCTGCTCCCTTTTTGACAGCAGCAAACCTGAGCCCGAGAAGAAGGAGGAGACGCCGATGTGCGACGTTCACGAGGAGGAAAAGATCAACATCTTCTGCGTGACTCACAGCGTGCCCACGTGCTCCATGTGCAAAGTCTTCGGCGCGCACAAAGACTGCGAGGTTGCGCCCATCACCAGCATCTACCAGACGAAGAAGGTGAGGCCCCGAGTGCTGATCTATATCCAAATAACAAATAATAGAAGATTATGGCTTCTACTTATCAATACCAGTATAATTTCATTTCCTGTTGCAGTGGATTTGTTGTTCAGGTGACCCCACATATTGAGTCAGATGTAAATAATGGCGCTGTCCAAAGTATGTCACGATAATGATATTATCACAATATCAACAAAAATTTCAATAATAATTTTATATTTATTTTCAGCGCCCTTTGGTTTGCCGTCGTCTTATTTACATTCTCTCGGATAATCGGTTGCACGTAAAAATCCACAGGCTCATTCAGCAAGGTCACACCGAGACTCCGGCAGATGAGAATTCTGTGAGACGTACAAACTTATTATCTCTGGCCTTCCAACTGCTTGATTTACATGCAGGATGTCGACGTGTCATCAGGTGCGGTTGAGTAGCAGCATTTTTCAAGCTTCTTAACGGCAAAACCGATCGGGATGCAAGACGATATTTAAAAAAGCTGATAAGGTCACGAAATCCACGCACGCAGTGCTGCCAAATGTGTATTAACCGATGCGACAACAGTCACAATATCAGATTTTCCCTTCATGATTATCGTGAGCAAAAAATCTCACAATATCATCACGGTATCAACAAAAATGTAAATAATGGTGCAATCAAAGAAACTGATCTTTAACTTTATGATTTTTTTCTCTTTTGGCAGATTAATTACGATCAAAATACCTGTCAAAGGTGATATAAAGACAATATGAAAACAGTAACTGTACAACTGCATACAAAAAGTGCCGTTACACTCAATATCTAGTTAAAAGCTACCCTGATAAACAGAGGATCCACAAGTTTTCTAGTGGCACTCGATCACTTACACGATATGATCATATGCGCATTTTTGACACAATACTGAAATTTAATTTTCATGATCTTCAGCCTAGTGAACTCTCCATTTAAAAGTAATCAGATTTGAATCTCACTCATGAGGTATTCACTCTGCCGTGTCCTTGCCCCCCAGACGGAGCTGAATGATGGCATCGCCATGATGGTCGGTAACAACGACAGGATGCAGGGCATCATTAGTCAGCTGGAGGAAGCCTGTCGTGCCATAGAGGTCAGTGTCCAACTGCTGCGGCACCTCGCCACTCACTCACGCAGCAAGCCTCGCTCCGCGCGCGCACTAATGCACCTGCACCCAACGCGTCCTTGTCGCTTTTATCCGTCTGCGAGATTAAGACGAGGATATTTTGGCACCACGGTCAGTCAGCCTTTTTTTGTGCCATTTTCTTCACCTACATGCACTTAGCCAGGGCGCTCTGCTCTGCCTCTGACCCGCCAACGGTATTTAAGAATGAAAAGGAATGGGCTACTTTTTCATGCAGTCAAATAACCCTTTTCTAACCGTAATATTAACAATAACCTGGTTGCGTGCGGCCATGTAAACACCAATAACCCATTTCAATAACCGCTTTAAAACCCTGAATATTCCCCCCGGTTCACTCCTTGTCTGGTTTGTAGCAGATGTTCTCCGTGCATCGCCGCTTTGATCGGGATATCCCAATCGATTACACTGGCTACGTTTACACGCAGTCAATATTTGGGTTCACGTCCATATTCCAGTTACTGAAACATTTGGAATAAGCCGTCTCCATGTGTGAGCAAAGTTATTCCCGTATCCATTCCTGTATCATTGTAATTGATTGGGATATCCTGATCTTCATTCAATTCTATCCCAGTAATTTCTACCTTCTCCAAATGCCAGGATGTTTGTGTCTTTCATCACACTTGGATTGGTTTTCTCCTCACTCCATAAATGTGGCGTGTTGTTGTTCTTGCGTTTGGAGTCCAGGAACCACTTGTAAACATGGCCAAAGACCAAGATTCCTTGCCAATAGAACATGCGTAGAACACCTACGCATGTTCCTGTTGATGGGGAGATCCCGATCGGCGTATCCGTGATCAAATATTCGGGTTAGAAAAGGAGTAACCCAGGGGGAATATCCCGATTTTTAAATACCTCGGTTATTGAAATGAGTTATTGGTCTTTACATGGCCGCATACAACTGGCTTATTGATAATATTCTGGTTAGAAAAAGGTTATTGACTGCATGTAAACGTAGCCAATGACCGTGATTACAGAAATAACCCTGTTTGCTCACGCATGTAAACGGCGTATTCCCAATGTTTCAGTGAACAGAATATATACCATAACCCCAATATTGACTGTGTGTAAACGTAGTCATTGATGGCGGACAACAAACAGCCTTCCTACGGTCCAAGTGCCACAGTTGGACGTGGTGGAGAGGAAGCTGGAGTTGCTCCAGTCCCCCCATGTGCCGCCATCAGTGGCGTGACTTCGCTACGGACCCACAGACGAATGAGCTTAAGTGTCCTCCCTGCACATATGGCGTCTCCGGATGGGCGGATGACAGAATTAACCCGGCCGAACGCAGAAAATAGCAAAAATGACCTCATCGTCTTTGTTTGTGTCGCTGAATCGCTCCTCTGTCGCAGGAAAACGGGCGCCGGCAGAAGACGCTGGTGTGCGAGAAGTTCGACCAGCTGTACGCCATCTTGGAGGAGAAGAAGAGGGAGCTGAGTCAGAAGGTGACGGCCGAGCAGGAGGAGAAGGTGAACTACATCCGTGGGCTGACCAAGAAATACGGAGACCACCTGGAGGAGAGCTGCAAGGTGGTGGAGATGGGCATCCAGACCATGGAGGAGCAGGAGATGGCCGTGTTCCTGCAGGTCAGAGGCGGCGTCACAGGGCGTTAGCTCACGTTAACGGCTGACCTTTATGGGCGCTGCGTGTCGCTGGCTGACCGGAATTCATGTTTTCTTCCTTTTTCTCTCTTGTCACTTTTAGAACTCCAAACCACTCCTGAAAAAGTGAGTATAGCGAAAGTTGAGCGCAGACCTTGAGGTTGGGCTCCGATTGGGAATGCGTATTGACATTCAGCACCGAGCGTAACACGGAATCACTCCCGGCGATGGCTTATCTTTTTCTTTTTCGGTGCCCTTTGGTTTGCCGTCATCTTATTTATATTCTCTTGGATTATCGGTTGCATGTAAAAATCCACAGGCTAAATCAGCAAGGTCACACCGTGACAATGAGAATTCTGTGAATCGTGCAAACTTATTATCTCTGGCCTTCCAACTGATTTTAATGCAGGATGTCGACGTGCCATCAGGTGCGGTGAAGTAGCAGCATTTTTCAAGCTTTGTAACCCCAAAAACCGATCGGGATGCAAGACGATATTTTAAAAAGCTGATAAGGTCACGAAATCCACACACGCGATGCTGCAAAACGCGTATTACCAGACACGACAGCTGCATGGAAATCCAGCACGAAAACTCTCTGCGAACTAGGAAAGCTGATAAAACAGCGAGCATATTAAAAAAAAAAAACGGCATATGTGATTTCAGCAGAAAGCCAATAATATCGCGCATCACATAAAATCCCACCGCAGGAAAATGATTTTTAATTAAAGATGTAATACTGAGGTGAATTTCCAGTTGGTGCTGTGCATACAGTGAACATCTGGAAGAACGCGGTCTCTAAATGTGTCATCCGTGCTTCGATTTTTGACGATTCTTTTCATGCTAAAGCAATAAGTACGGAGCCCCAGACATTCCATGGTCAAAATAAAATCACATCCTGGTCACATGATAGCTGTAACATGCACACGAAATAGGAATTTGTGCGCCTGTTATAGCTATATTATGCCCATGAAATACTCATATGTGGCCACGAAGTAAGTGTAATGTGCGCACAAAATACTAATCAATAATATTAATATCGTTCCTGGAGAGCTGGGTATGCGCAGCTGGCTATGTGCTCAAAGGTCTAAGGTGGAGCCGAGCATTAGAGGGGCGAAAGCTACACGATGGACACCTGGGACAGTATAGAATTTTATTTTACGCTGTGAATGAGGCATAATATCGACTAGAACATGATAAGAAAAGACACTCACCTCAAGGACATCACGTAGGTACGAGACTGCGTACGTATTGGGTGTTGCAGAGAAGGTGCGCTCGATTTGCTTACCCAGCTGTCCGTGAACGATATTGATAATTAATTAGCATTTCGTGCACACATACATACCTACTAGGGCTGCCACGATGTCAGATTTTCACTTCACGATTATCGTGGGCAAAAAAGAATCATAATAACATTATCATGTAATCAACACAAATTTAAATAATCTGATCTTTAATTAATTTATTTATATTTTTTCTCTCTTGGTAGGTTAATTTCAATCAAAATACCTGTCCATGATAGTATAGAGACAATATGAAAACAGTAACTGTACAACGGCATACAAAAGGGTAATTACACTCAATAGCTAGTTAAACAGGTAAACAGATGAACCTGATCCACTGGTTTTCTAGTAGCATTCGATTACTTACACAGTATTATCATATCATTTTTAACGCGATATTGAAATTTCATTTTTTAATACCACGATTATCGTCAATATACCGCGACGGCCCTAATACCTATGTCGTGGCCACAAATTAGTATTTCATGCAAACGTTATACTTATTTTGTGGACACTTCTAGCAATATTGTGGCCCCAAAATAAGTATAATGTGCGCATGTTATCGCTACATTTTGGCCACGATTTACTTTTATTTTGACAATGTCGTGTAAATGAGAAATTGAAAGGAAAATGAAAAAAGGATGAGATTTCTTTCTCAGCCACAAAAGTAGAGCAGGATTAACTGAATAGGGATTAAAAGCAAAGTGTTTTCCCATAGACTGGCGGACGCGCAGAGCACCTCCCACTTGGACAAAGTGGAGCGCGGGTACGAGAACATGGATCACTACGTCGTCAACGTCCAGAACGAGTGCAAAGCGCTGCGCACCATCGACTTCCTCCAAGGTGAAAACAGCCGGCAGTGATGTTATTTTTTGGGGGGTTTGGGTGGGTGGATGGGGGGTGGGGGGGGTTGCCTGGCCGTCTCACGGTTCTCCCTCCATGTTTCTCCGCAGAGGAGGACGACGAAGACGAGGAGGACGAGGACGGCGAGGCGGCCGCGGAGGGCGCGCAGACCGAAGGCGCCGTCCAGCCGCCTCCGGCCCCGGCCAGCGCCGAGCAAACCTCGACCTCGCCGCCATGAAGCGGGCGGGTCGGGAGGTAGAAACGCCGCTGCCGCTGCTGCAGCTGCTGCATTGTGGGTGTCAGGTCAGTGGCGGCGCCGTGGCCCTCTCAGACTGGAGCTGCTGGGGCTGATGGGAAAGAAGAAGCTCACCGAATTTTTTTGTTTTGTTTTTTTAGAGTACTTTTTTTTTTTGTGGGACTTGATGATTGAAGGACAGATTACGAGTGTGTTCTGTGTTTATTTCCTTTTTAATCCTTAGTGGAGAAGAAGACAGGAGGGCCTCGGCTTCTCCCTCCCTTTTTTATTTAATTCTATTTTACGGCTCTGTGACATTCAAACCCGCTCGCAGACGGACTCTCGGCACCAACACGTGTCGCTGTGTCTCTGCTCTCTGCCTGGACTTGAACAACCAATGAAAGAGGTTTCGTGTAACGCCCACCGTGTTTGTGTGTCTTTGTGTGTTTGCTAGAAGGAGACGGATGACAAAAAAAATCATTTTCACCCCCTTTATCGCTTTCTCACGCTGCCTTTTTTCTGTCAAAGCAAATCAAGCCAGAAGAAGCGGTATTCGCCTCTCTTTTTTTTTATTTATTTTTTTTCCCTCCCTGCCTCCATCCGCCGCGAGCTGCTGTAACGCGGCGGCCCCCGGGTTGTCCGGCGGCCTACGTTTTCGCCTCACCTCGCCATTGAAGCCGTCCAGTCTAATTATGATCCGCCGCCTTTCAGCCGGTCCGATCCTTTACAAACGGGTTCAATGCAGCACTAAACCCCCAAGTTGCTAAGTGGGCCAAACGGAGAAAGGATGACTCACACCCACTGCTTTTGTTTTGTCTTCACTGACACCGCGGGTCAAGGATCAGCTCAGCATGCACACACACACACACACACACGCACAAACACACACTCAATACCTATCAGTGGTGCATCTTTGCTTTGGCTGCGGCTGTAATGAGAACTGGAGGATAAAGGATGCTGAGCGAGTGTTCCTCACCTCGCCGCTCCTGCAGCATCTCTGTAATCATCTGTGGTTACAATTTTTTGTTGTTAAAGCTTCTTTTTTTTTTTTTGGCAGTGTTAAGAGAGGAGGTGTTAACCCACGTCTTGGCTCCACAGCAATGGCTGCACCATGTATCTTGTATTCACTAAGAAAATCTCTATCAATCAATATCTGTGTAGGCTCGGGGAGATGCGGTGGCCGTCCTCCAGCCGAGCGCTCGCTATATTTGGTGCGCTAAGACACATTATGTTTGTCAAATTAGTGGGAAGAGATGGGATTAGTTTCTAGGGGCGGCGGTGGCGGGCGGGCGGGCAGGAGGAGGGGGGGGGGGGTCTGATTATTAACCCACGTGTAAGGATTTCCACAGAGAAAAATGTCAGCCTTGCTTTGAATTTTTTTATTTAAAAAATATAGATATAAGATGTCCTCTTGCACAACAGAAAAATGACTGGTTGCACATAAGTTTATTAACAAACATAAATATCATAAATACAGCGAGAGAGAGTCAGAATCTAAAACAGAAGAAAATCTCTGGATGCAGTATCTCCCGGCTCAACCAAAAGTATTTAATTTTCAAATGTGAAGAACACTTTCCACAGATTTGACACCGACATTGAAATGGTAACTGGGTACAATCGGATCACTTGCAGTCGAGCCTGTTTACACTCCATAGTTTTGAGGTTAAAGCTATAAATAATAGAGTGATGAAAGCAGCACTATTTTGTACAGAGCGTGTTTTTGTGCTGATGGTAGAAATGCAACAAAGAGAAGAGAAAAAAAAGAGAGAAAGAAAAGAAATTGAGAAAAAAGAAAGGGAAAGGGAGATCTTTGGCGGAGAGGAGAGGGAGGTCTTCACTTCCCGAAGAGCTCCATCATTCTTCTGTTGTTCTGCGCCTGCTGGGCCAGCTGCTCCGCCCGGGACATCTCCATCATCTCCCGCAGCAGGTGGAAGGTCAGATCCAGGGAGATCGGCGGGTCCTCGGACCTCCTGCCCCGCTCCATGGAGTCGTCCCCGCGGTCTCCGAAGCCGCTTATGAGCGCCCTGATGTTCCCCACTTTCCCTTGTAAAAGGCGCCGCGTCAGCTGGAGCTGCAGCGCTCTGTTGTAGACGGCCGGTGCTCCTCCGGGGAACATTGAGGAGGATGGGAAAGAGTTAGTGTCCCCGTTGCCCAGCCGGATGAAGTACTCCTCCCCGAGCCGCTCCAGGACGGGACCAGACGGCTGCTGCTGCTGCTGCTGCTGCTGCTGCGTGTTGTGGCTGTGGGGCGCCGGGATGCGCAGGGCACCGCCAGGGCTCTCAATGGCCCGACATTCGTGGCGCGGTAAGAAGGCAACAAGCAGAATCACGGTGGTGCCAAGTAAATTGAGCTTCATGTCAGGATATCAGCAGGAAATCTGGAAGGGAATTCAAACGCGCGGGGTTACTTTCACCAAATGGCTCGTTTGTGCGCTCGGGATTACGCTGCGTAATGGATGGTTTTACGCACAGGCGGCGCGTCGGTTTACACCACATTTACCACCAAAGGGTTCGAGCATCGCCCTAATCTACGTCTATTCTGCAGGAAAGATCTATAAAACAGCCCTGTGTTGTTTGGTTCGAGGGTGGATAAAGATAAAGTTGGAGTAAAAACTTATAAATTAGAAATAAAAGATAACGGTGGGTTCTGCAGGCAGCCGCGCAGGGTGAGTTTGTGCCTCATCACATTTAGTGAGAAAACGAGAGAGAGAGAGAAAGAAAAATCAAAAGGGGGGAAAAACCAGCAAAATGTTTTAAAATAGATTAAAAAAAAACCTTCCAAAAATACCTTCAGTCTTTAGAGGAGGTCCAGTTCCGCCGTGTGGGTTGCCAGGTAGTTGGCGAGATGCCGCCCTCCTTCACTTCTTTGAAGAAAACAAGTATGTAGTTTCTTAAAGAGAAGATGCTGAGTGGACTTATATAGCCAACCTGACTAGAAATGTGGCGCTCCGGAGTGAGATTGAGTCTGCGCGTCCCCGCATGGGTGGAACGTGAATGGATGGACGCCTCCGACAAAGTGCTTCAGTTTAGATGAGATGAGTCATATGTGAGCGTGCGCGCGCGTGCACGCGGCAGCCCCCCCCCCACCCCTACACACACACACACACACACACACACCTCTGCGCTCTCAGAGCAGAGCAGGCCTGTAGGGGCCACACCTGCTGGCATTTCTCACTTGCAGGAGCTTCTCCCCATGCAAAAGTCTCCAAGTGAAGCCCAGAAGTTTGAAATCAGGGTTTCTTTCCTTATTTGTCATCTTCACTCTGTTTATTTGTGCAGATTCACAGGATTGAGCCGGATCCTCTCATATTTCTTGTGGTTACGGTGAGCTGTTGGTGCTACACGGTTGGATTTATCGTTAACATATTCGCATTAGTACACATTTTTGGCGCGTTTGGAGTTTTTCCCCCTGCAGACCAAACGTGCATCTGCAGCCAGCTGAGGCGGAGAGAGGAGGGCATGGTGATTCATTGCTGCTGCCGCCGCCGCTGCACACACACACACACACGTACGTCACCACCTCTGCCACCCGGGCGCCTGGCTCAGCCGCTGGGCTCCGGAGGGGCCCTCCGCCGAATCACGCCTCCATCTCCCGACATCAGATGAGAATCCTAAACAGCCTGATGATAAAAGTCGGCTCCTCTCCGCCTTTGAGTGGCGGAGTGAGGCAAGTGTCTCTGTGATGGAGGCCTGAGGAGCCTTAATGGTGCCAAGGAACAAACTCCACGCAGTCGCTTTTACATAATGTGGTTAAAAGAAGAGAAAAAAAAACCCTTCTTTCCTATTTGTCCGTAACAGTAAATCCATTTCTTCCAGACACGCAGCCCGGGGGAAAGTTCCAGACGTACAGTACATGCTGAGGTCAAAGCAAATAACTCAAATAAGTCAAACATCAGGCTGTGTGAGGAGCGGCGAGGCAGTGATTTAGTAAGTGCATTATGATTCTTCCCCCCAAATTCCCAATTATCGTGATCACGCCGGCAACATTTCACCCGATCAGAGTGCAATTTACAGTCGGCGTGAAATTTTTTCCCGGGCGGCTCGCTGCACTCTGTCCGTCTTGGTGCTTGGCGGCGCTGCAGGGGGGGGTTGGTGGTGGGGGTAAGGGGGGGGGAGGTGTCAGCTCCCATCATGAGAAGCACATGTTGGCTGACACAAATAGGAAGACACCGCCCGACCACCGAGCGACTGCTCGTGGTCAACTCATGTCACCTCATTTTCAAATCACCGTCCCTGAGCAGATCGCCGGGGGAGAGAAATCCTCCCGCGTGACGACACACCGGAAGAGATTCGGGCTTAAATTATCCCCCC
>CAESWR010000178.1:185680-205631 GCA_903171835.1 Mullus surmuletus | reverse complement strand
CCACTGATTAATGCATTTTGGTTTATAGGTCACATTTGTTTGAAAAAGCCTTTTCATTTACAATCTGCTTTTCCTTTACAAATAATGAGTCAGTTTTTTTTATTTTTTATCGGATTGTACATTTTTGTTATTCTTTGCCTTAACGTGTTTATTCACCACATCAGAACTTAGAAATCCACAATTTCTTTGCTTTGTTAGGCTTATACCTCCTGCACAGTAATTAAAAAAAGAAAAATTGAAATGTAATTGTGTTTGTTTGTGTTTTGTAATCTTTAATGTAGTACTTTTACTGCGTTCGCGGTACTGCAAGTACAATTGGCCACTCAATTTTTTAGTTTCAAACCTTAAACTGTGATTATAAACGAATACTTTAATTGAGCTTGGTGTGACGTCACCAGGTCACCTCGCGCGTGCCGCTCAGGCTCCGTTACCACGGTGACACGCTTGTCTCGAGCGCAGCCGTTAGCTGTCAAATGGCGGGAACAGATTAAACTCAGCACAGGCGCGGTTTGCGACACTTTCACGTTAAAATGAGCGCCGTTTTTAAGCTAAAAGAGTCGGTACTGGTTTATCTGGACAGAAGCGGCGCCCTTCAGAGGCTCGTCGAAGACTGCAAGCCGTTTAACGGTACATGTTGATAAATATATCCCTTTGCTAAGTGAATTGTGACTGCGCAGGCGCAATGAAAACTGCGCAAACACTAAGCGTGGCCCTTCATTGCAGAGCCGCAGCAGAACGAGGCCGTGTACCGGTTCTGCATCAGCGTGAACCCCTCTGACGTGATCGACGTGGACCCTCTGCTGGGCGACTGTGTGTTACACGACCCCCTGAGAGCCACGGCCTTGTTTCAGTCTGTGAGTCAGGTGTTTGCTGCAGCCAAAGGCACATTCACACTGTCACCAAAAGCCACATTTGCCTAAATCCTCTTTCAGGTTTGCTTCCTGGCCTTGAAGACACTTTCGCTCATTGACAAAGTACAGACAGAAAGTCAGGTGAGGGTCAACGGTGTAACCTCTGGGCCGGTACTGAGATGAACTTTGCGCCCCTCAAAGACGATGTGGATCAACACGGTTCAGTAATGACTGGTTTGTCTGTGTTCCTTTTCAGGTGAACGTCATTTTGAAGTTCACACACCTTCCGCCGTTCCCCGAATACACATTGGACCTCTGCAGTTTCCCGCGTAGTTACGGCTGCATGAGGCCCGTCGTCATGGAGGGCTTGGTCATTGCTATGACAAGGGTCACGAAATACACCCGGGGGGCTCGATTCCTTTGCATTAACGATGACTGCTCCTGCTCCACAGGTACTTCCTGGAAGACAGTAACTCTCAAAGACACTCAATGAGTACTGACCGTGAATACAACCCGCTGTGAATGTGATTGCTCATTATCCCGTGATTTGTGTCTGTTTCATAGCTGAGTAAACGTGTTTCTTTTAGGTTTCCACCACATTCGGGTCCACGCTCCTGGAGCCACTGAGTCAGCCACCGTGAGAAACGACTTCAGCTGTGCAGTCTGCAGATCCCCCCTGAAAGAGGATGTAAAATTCAGAGTGTTGGGAGGTGAGAATGGTGCAGCGTAGTGTCAAATGTTTGCTGTGAAATCAATTTAAACTTGATTGGGGCATAAGAGGGTTACAGAAAATGGTCTTCACTGGTGTGTGTGTGGTTGCGGAGACAGACAAACAGCTGGTGGAGCTGATCCATGTCAAAGCGTTGAATGTTCTCAGCGGCCATCAGAAGAGCTCACTCAGATACCAGTCTGTCACACTGTTTCTCAGAGGTAAGTGTGTATCATAATGATCCAGAGTGCATGTTAATGGCTCACACACTCAGAGGGTCATGCACTGAATTATTCATTTCATTTTTTTAAATAATGCGGTAATTTGACAGAACATTATAGATAAAACAATACTGTCACATCCAGTCTCTATGTTTTCACAGTAAGAACAACTCACATCCAGTCTCTTTCTCTCTCACAGTAAGAAAAAGTACTTAATTCACTGTAGAACGCAAGCAGCTCTACTTTTAGTGGAATATAAATCCCCTTTCTTACCACATTTGTATTGAATTCCAGTTTCATTTTGCCATTGCTACACATTGGTTTCCTCCTTATATAATTATTAATAGTTCTGCAGTCATCTGATATGAAATTTGAAAGTACAGTATTGCAGATGTTTAGAAAGGAATATTTCGGTGTGCAAATCTGTGCTTTGACTTGTGTTGGGTCAAATAGATCGGTTTTCATTTGCATGTCATGCTGTAAATTAACAATTTCAACATTTAAGAGGGTAATATTTGTTTGTGAAATCTCATACTCATCCATTATGTTGACTCTAAGCTCTGACTAATGTGGTTGTAATAGCATGTATTTACAGACAGTCAGATATATTGAGCTTTGTCATTAATATCCCGTGGCTTTCCTAAATGAGGCTCACGTTGGAACACAAACTTAGTCGGGAGAGTTCAAATAAATAGATTTTTGTGCAGCTGGCCGAGCGCGGTGCCTCATGGTGGGATATTAAGTGTTTCTGTCCCCTCTAATAACATTGTCCAGTCGGTACCCCTGAGAGTTTAGCAAAACTCAGCACCAGGATTAACATATTTTGTTGACCCAGTCTTTTGGAGGAATTCAATACACCAGGTTCCCGTTACTAAACATATATGTTAATAAGTGCAAGGAACATTCATTAGCTGGCTGTGCAAATCACACACAGAGAAATCTTTGTTCTGAGGGCCTCACTGTGTTTCTCTTGGCAGTGGTTTGTAGGTGGCATGCATGTTTCTTCAATAATCACCAGGCAGTATAGCACAAGTCCTTTGAGTCTTACTGCTTTGTTTTCATCCATTCACACAGATGAGCTGTGTAACTCGATGAGAATTGGTCGGCTCTACAGGGTGCTGGGTATACCTGCGCATGTGCACCAGTGGCCAAACATCACTTGGAGTGTGGAGGCAAACAGCATCGAACCTTGGGAGCCGGAGTGTGAGTTGCAATATTCAGAACATGTGCCGCCATTCCTGTACCGAAACATCTATGATTTGAATGTCTACCTACAGATCCATGTAAAATCAGTGCCAATGTCCAGGAGCTGTTGAAGGCCACTGCTGGTTCTCCTTGGAGGTTCTCTGCCATTGTAGCTCACTGCTTTGGGCTGGAGATAGCTCCTCCTGGAATCTTCAACACCCTAAAGCTGGCCTTGTTGCTCAGTTTGGTGCAAACGAGGGCAGACACGAAAAGAAGCCTGGACCTCCTCGTCACTACCACTGATACTCTTATATTGGACAGGTGAATGGATCTGAATCTGCTGACTTTTCGCATCCGTTATGTTTTAATTGTTTAACTTATCTCTTTATAATTAACTGGAATAACACTGTGTGTGGTCAAGGCTAATGACCTACAGCTTGACCTTGGCGTGCCGCGGGGTCAGACATCAGGCCTTAGGTGAGATGTTTGCATCTTTGTCACGGGATGCGCATGGCGTTGGCACCGCTAACATCCGCGCTGGCTCCACCTTGCTGGCCACCGGTGGCATTTGCATGTTGGGAGATCTGAACTGTTACAAAAAGGACAAGTTGGATGTGTTCCAGTCAGGTATAGAAAAGAGGATAAGACAGTCATTTCTGCCACCCTTCAGCTTTCTGAGAGATGTAAAGAGGTGTTGACCAACTCTCCTCATTTGAATATTTGGCAGTTCTGGAGAGCCGCACAGTGTCTGTGTTCATCCCGGGGAAGAAATATGGTGAAGACGCTGATCAGCAGCTTTCTTTCCCAGTCCGGTGCAGCTTCTGGGCCCTCACAGATTCCACAGAGAGCTCTCGACGGGCTGGAAAGATAGATGACGCTGTACTGGGAACAACAGTGAGTTCAGTCACAGCACAGTGTGGTATTACAATTTCTAAATTACATAAGACGTGCACAGTCAGGTGATTTTTTTTCTTTGTTTACATCATGCTAGTATTAATAGCGCCTCTGTAATACCAGAAACATCACATAATTCGACAAATATAGAAGGCAAAACAGGAAACACAGACAATTAGCTTTAATTGAAGGAAATACCCTGCCCAGAGAGCTCGACTGTCCAGCAGGACCCTTGAGAATAATCAGACCTTTCTTTGTTTTTCTCCTTTGGAAGGTGAACAATAACCTCACTACCCAGGAACAAACCCTCAAGTTATGAAGTTTTAAAATAAGATGTATGGCAGATTAACACAAAAACATGGTCCTATTTCTGATGCCCTAAACTCTTCATGATCAGGAATTGGGTTCTGTACCGGTGCAACTGGCTGATGCTTTTGGCCTGGTGATTCAGAATCGGGATAACACAGGGGAGCAGGCTGTGCTGGCCCAGACTGTCCACACCCTCCAGCAGGCCGTGCACCCTGGAAAACCCCTCTACCCCACCTGTGTGTATTTATCTACACAAGACTACAAAGAGGTAAACAGATCGGTTCTTAAGTACAATAATGTTTTGAATACTGTTTTAATTTTAATTGCTGCTTGAAAATTTCTTTCAGCTGGTAGCCTGTGCACAAAGTTTACAAGTGGACCTCAGTCCTGAAGCCCAAAAGATAATCCGCGGATACTACATGGCGAGCCGTAGAGTCCGATCACAAAGACAGGGCATCAAGATGTCTGTGGCATCAGTCGAATTACTGTAAGCAATGAAATCCATGCGAGGGTCAGGGTCCTCTCACTGCAGTGACTGTATCGTATTGCTGGACTTATAATAAGTCCAAGGTTGTCTGTAATACTATTATAGTCCACCAGGTGGAGGGCACTCATTGATGTTAAGCCTTGCCCTTGGATCATAATTTCTCACATGGTTTTGACAAATGTTTACAAATCATATGAAGTGTGCTGACAATTTTCATGTGGAACACAAACTATGGAAATAGTACCGTTTTCAGTAAGTGGACAAATGTCACAGTTAACTCAAAATTTCATTTCTACAATTACAGATTTTCCCCCCAACAAATTTAAACAATCCACTGATTTGGCAGTCACTCCCTCGAAAAGGATACTTGACATATTTTCTTTTTTCTGTGCAGGATATCCTTGGCAGAGGCACACTGCAAGTTATCCCTCAGAACACAAGTACTGCAGGAAGATGCAGTGATTGCTGTGCTGCTTTGTGAGAATTCAGTCACTCTCAAGCATGGTAAACAAAACGTGTTAACCTTTTGAGTATTTATACCTCATACTTTACATACTGTAGTGGTAACCAATTTCTAAAATCCACTAGTCAGTCAAGTAATGTGCAAATAGTATAAATATTTAGTTGTACCTTTTGTAATTGCCCAATTCATTAGACCAGTACATCATTAAAGGAATCTAATGGATAATGACATCTTCCTACAGGGGTGTCTCCCCTCGCCATTCCCCCTGATGCAGTATTTCCCTGTGATCTGGGAGAAGTGGATGGCTTCCACAGGAGAGATGTGACCCTGGATGAGCTTCACCAGCACATCCTCCACTTCATCTACGCCTACGCACCAGGAGCAGACGCATACATCACAGAGGAGTAGCAGTCACATACAGGTATGCAGCCATCCAGATCTCTGAATATGGCCATATGGGTTCGGGGGCAGCATTCTTATGGAAAAATAAATTGAGATATTTTCATTGAGCATTTTTATTTATAACAAAAAAGGTATAAATAATCAACAAGACATCAAATATATCTGGCAAAGTCCAAACGATTGTGAAACACATTCAGGAGCACTGCATGTTTCAGCTGAAACATTGGAGCTACACTTGCAAGGCCAAGAGGCTTCTCCAGAACCAGGCGCATCAGTTATCTGCCGCAGTAATCCTCTTCCTAGAAATGAACAACACAGGGTCAGTTTTCATAATACACCCATTTCTGAGATTTTATAACTTTTTGCAGTTCAGTTCGTCACAGTGTCAGCAGTCCATTTTGGTCTGATGGGTAAACGGCGAAAAGTGCGAACTCATCATTACTACTTCATCACAGAACAAACTCTTAATATACAAGCAGTGCAACTCACCACATATGAAGCCGGAACTCAGTCACTGCTTTCCGCTGCAGCTCTGTGGTTACAAGGAAAAAATCAAGACCATTAGGGACTGCAATGGATGCATGAAGATAGCCGTCATTTACATGCAGTAACTGCAGTTGGTAATTCAGTAGTCACAGTCTCACCACTCTGTTGTCATGACGGGTAAACGGCAAAAACGTGAAGTCATCATAAGTCGCAGATACTCCGCTCAAGCGATAGCTACTTAATAAGCGTTTAATAAAGGCTCACTTACTAGAGAGGATATGAAGTCGGCACCAAGGCTGTTTCTTCACTTCTGCACAGCTCTGTAATTACACAGAAAATTGAGATTTTTAGAAACTAAATCCACTTGTAACTACCCAAATGCTTCAAGTTCTTGTCTTCAAGGTTGAACAGATTCAGGACATTTGTTAGCCAAATTAAAGGTGTAGCTGGTAATTCAGTAGTCACAGTCTCACCACTCTGTTGTCATGACGGGTAAACGGCAAAAACGTGAAGTCATCACTATTCCAGCTTTAAGAGATGTCCAATGCCAAGATTTGACATGACACTCAAACTGTTTACTTAATTATTTTGATGTTGGGACTATTTAGACAATATTTTACATAACGCAATACATAAGAGCAGTATCTGAGAGAACTCACTTTCTGATCAGCACCAAAAATGACTCTTGGGCATCTTCTGTGATCACTCTGCCACATCTGCAGCAAAACAACAAAAAAGGATAGGACTCATTATTTCACAATAGTCTTAATGTCAGGCCTATTGTCAAACTTATCTTTGAGGTAAGGCTGGTTATTCAGTTAGTGCAAGTCTCACCATTCTATTGTCTGACGGGTAAACGGCAAAAACATTGACTCATCACACTTCCAGCTGTGGGACCCCAAAAGCCCTTAAAAACTATCCCAGGTACACTGGCCCGAGCACTTACCTCAAGACTCATACAGGTACGATGTAGGCTGTAGCTCAGTCATGGTCTGACACCTGAAATAAGAATAAGACAAATTCAGATATGAAGTACTTGAAATACCTCGCAAACTGTTAGATTATTGATGTAAAATGTACCTTATCAAGTTGCCAGTCGTAGTGGGAATCTGCCATCTTCATCTCCACCTCTAAAAATAAAAAACACAATCTCAGTTTAATCATCAATACTTCACAAAGCCCCGAGTTCTTCCTCAATATCTTCAGGCATCGCTGCTACTTCCCTGCACTATCAGACTAATTGCTCTCAAGTGTGATGTATTGATTTGCAGCAGGCATGAATAAGACGTACTGACGGGATAGCCAATACTGTGAGGACAGATGACTGATCACCCACGGGTCAAAGGCTGCAGTGTAACACAGCTTGGGAGCACGACGAACATCACAGCGCTGAGAGACGGGTTCAACAGCAGGTCGCGACCTCTGCCATGACCTTAAGTCCTCAGAGGGGTCCGCAGAGCCTCTGCTGGGTTAAATAATGGGAGAGAGCTGATCTGACCCCTGGACAAAACCGTGTATGACCACTGCTGGAAGAAGGTGCACGGCTCAGAGGGCGGCTTTACTCTAACTGTCTATAAGGATGATTTATTGCGTTACCTCTGGGATTCCACTCGTCCACAGAGACGCTAAGAAAAGCTACCTGACCGTCACAGCACCACGTGGCGTCCACGCACAGTTGCTGTCGCTTCAGCAGTCAGCCAAGTTTGACGTATGCGCGGATCAATGTAGTTAAGTGGAGGAATCATTGATTTTGATCGCGTCACAACCACGTGTTGCCCGAGCTGGCTTCAAACAGGAGCTAAAATGACAAATGCGAGAACGCAGACGATGGATGGATTTAGCAGTGTGTGTGATCCACTGGTACATTTTAGGTTTTCAGCGTGTGGATGATGTTAAATACTGCAAATGTGCAAAGTTCTGCACTTGTCTCTGCCACGTGGCCCAGCGGCTAGCTGCGAGCTAACCTGCTAACCACGTGTTTGCCACATTAGCAGACGTGAAATTACATTAGAACACGACAGCATGCTTGTTTAATGTGCTCACCTTCCCCTGCACGGGTAATGTCGATTACTTCTGAGGAAATCATAGTTTGCATGGAAGCCGTTGAGGAGCTCGGTGCAACCCCACCCTGCAGCTTCAGTCTTCAGGAGCAAAGAGGAGGATATCCGGTCTGCAGCGCCCCACAGCTGCGCACTGCGGCAGCGTCAGCGCGTCACCGCTGCAGCTGCAGCTGCGCTTTTTATCAGCACATTCTCTCTGCATTTACCTCACTTTCATCATACAGGGATTACACACCGACAGGGACTATTTTAAGGTGTCTTTATTCTAATCAACTGCATATTTTTCACACCCAAATAACCTCAGTCATCCCCGTAAAACCACGGTCAGGCTTCCTTTTTTCAAGCGCATTGTCAATAAAGTAATAATAAATAACTAATTATGACACTCAGTTAATTATCTAATTGCGGTTGCATTGCATTCAGTAAAATTTCACGCTATACGCCACACTTCAAAGCTTAATTTTAATTTAATGGTTAAACATTTCATCATTTTATTTTATTTTTTTAAATAAATGTCTGTCTTTACTTTCCGTGTGTTGTTCGCGCAGGTGTTGCTGCATTTGAACGCACCTTGACCTGAAATCAAAGGCGGCCGCCGCAGCTGCATTTAATTGACTTGATTGGATCTTAATTGGCATCCACGTGCGCGCGCTCACGAACAGCCACAGCAGCCAGCGAAGCGCCGAGTTGTAGTTCAAATAAATGCATTTACTAATAACCATGGGATTGAAAATATGATTCTACAGTGATATTAAAGTATCTCTAAAATTGCATCACAAGGTACCTCCATTTTTGTCACTGGAAGTCTTTTATTCACAAACACATTTACAACCATGCATGTAAAAATAAAGAGGGAACATGAGATGGGGAGCCACCGGCCATTGTTGACTCTCTGACAGACCACTTCACATGACAGATGTTACGTTATTCACACATGCATTTAGTGCAAATGTTTTCAACTGAAAGTGCACACTTCAAGCATGACGGGCTCATTATTACCCCGCGGATTTTTTCTTTTCTTTTCTTTTTCCCCCTCCTTCCTACAAATGTCATACCCGGGACATGTATGGAGCTGCACAATGCAGCTCAAACAGGATTATAGACGAGATAACAACAAGGGAGAAAAAACATGGCGCGATTTCTCAAAGTTCATACATTAAAAATTCACATAATATATTAATTTACAACGTCTTCTTTTAGGTTCGGTGCGGCTTAGTGGAGGCAAAAAGCGGATTTGTTGTACAATCAGGTTGCTGCGACAAGAAACCGGTTTGGGCGAAATATAGTTTTACTGGGAGGTGGACGAGGACGGGCCTTGATTCTCGGAATCTGAGGGGTTTGTGTTCAAGAACTGTCCGGTGGCACCGACGTAGAGTCTGGAACGCATTGGCCATTTCTGGAACATATAAACAAACATAGAAATTGTATTATTATTATTGTTATTGTTTTTGATATTATTATTGTTATTATTTTTTGCTATTATTATTATTATTATCATTATTGTTATTATGATATTATTATTGTTGTTGTTGTTGTTATGATAGTGTGACTGACCTTGACGGGGTGCAGGTATCCTTCACCCTTCAGGGAGTGTAACGCCTCGGTGTGTTTTGTGCTCTCCCCCTCCTCCGCCCCCTCCTCTTGCAGTGTTCGGGTCAAATGCGCGATGTAAGTGGTGGCCAGAATCAACACGTCGAGTTTGGACAGTTTGGTGTCCGGCGGCACGGACGGCAAAGTCCTTTGTAGCTCCAGGAAGGCGTTCCTCAGGGTCTGCACGCGGCTCCTCTCCCGCGCCGCGTTGGCCGCCGCCGGCCGTCCCCTCCCGCTTCCCCCGCCGCCGCCGCCGCTGCTGCAGCTGCCGCCTCCGAGCCCGCTGCTTCCGCCGCCGCCGCCGAGTCCGCTGCCGGCCTGCAGCGCCCGGGGCCGCTGGAGCTCCCGGCGGCGGCCGTCCGGGCTGGGGCTGGAGCTCGGGCTGGACGCGGGGCTGTCATCCGCCGCGGCCCCGGAGCAGGAGGCGCTGTCCATCCGGAGCATCTGTCTTCCGACCATCGGGGTGAGCTTACAGACCTGAGGATTCACACCACCACGCTTAGTTGATATTGCTCTATTGATCTGAACACTGCGGAGTTTTGATTTGTACACAAACTTACATTCATGTTTAATACTTTAACTTAAGTTATATTACTGCATTAATAACAAATAAAACACATGTTCTCTGGCCTGCAGTCTACTATGAATGGCACGATGATGCAAAAACAAACAAACAAAACAAGATCTCCAAATGTGCTCCAAGGAGGCCTGAATTTACGCGCTGAGCCACCCCTGCAAGCCAAAAAACAAGCAAAAATACACAACAAGCAATCCAAATTTAGTCCAAAGACCCCCGAATTTGCGCGCAGAGCCCCCCTGCCACTGTCGGGCGCCTTGCCATGCGTGAGTGTGTGACATTACCTCTGGTGTTCCTCCAAGGCGCTGTCATGAAAAGCGACATGAAAGCACTCCAAAAGAAGGGGGGTGGGGGGNNNNCGCGTCTGCAGCCCGAGGGTGCGGCAAGCGGGACCCTGTGCGCGCATCCGACGCCTCACCTGTGTGCGTAAAAGTCTCAGGAGCCCGATTCATTTATGGGACAACAAGTTGGCTCCGTCATTAATCAGAGCGCACGGAGAGGACCGCTCCCCCCTCCTCACTCCTCTCTGTCTGAGGGCGGCAGCACTTTGGTTTTCAACACCACGGGCTGGACTCGTGTTTTCCTTAAACCGTGATATGCGCGGAAGGCCACGTCCCGCTCTAATTGGCTGCGAACCCGACACTCCATCCTCCACGCAGGCCTATCAGAAAGTGGCCACGGCGCAAAAAAATGAAACATGGTCCTCGGAAATGCTCAGAAATAAAGTCTTTTTCAAGTCTATCAAAACGCTCTTTGCAGCGGAGCGTGGAGGGGAGCTGACACGTGTAAGGCGATATGCAAAATATTTGACTAATTGCCAGCGTGTCTTGAATTGCAAGCTCATTGGAACAGCTAATAAATTAAAGTCCTGCGCCGCAATCAACAGGCGGGCGTCGAGGAAATTCTTGCAAGACTCATAAATTAATCACTCTGATTTCCAGGGCTCCAAACGGAGATGTCGGCAAATTAATGAAAGGAATTATTCATAATATGTATATCCTCGGACTGTTCTTAATAAACATTGTTTTTGTAAGGATGGAGTAACAGTATTGCTCCGGGCCACTCATTATAGGAAGGCAAAGTAAAGGAAGGTTAAGTAAGCTTGTTTCCCTAATTACCCCCCCTCATCTTCCAGGGGTCACACACCCACGTGGCTCCCTCCCCAAAAAAACCCACTCAAACATCTACTGGGACGATGAGCACGTCCCAATTGTTATTTCATGTAAACGGGAGCTGCCTAATCTGTCTTTGCTGACTGAGTCATGTTGTGGTATGATTTTTTATTTTTTGGGATAATATAAAGTGTTGCCAGGGCTGCCATTCTCCATCTCTGGTGTAAAAAAATAACAAAAAAACACTGATGTGTATTTTTCAAGTCTAATTTTGGTTGGATGAATTATTCTGTTATAATTGGAAATAAACCAACTTCACCAGCGAGGGAAAGAAAAGTGCACAAACCTTCATTCAGTGTTTTACTGTTTAATGTCTTGACAACGGTAGCTTTTTTCCACTCGCTCTCTTCTCACTCACACAAAGATAAATTTAAAGCATAAAAATATTTCCAACAGGAAGAAAACATTTATTTAATTACATTATTCAAACACATTGCAGGTTGTGATGTTCCCTGGTGTCAAATATGCACGTAAATTATACGGAGTTTGAACAAAGCAGCAGCTCGGGGTCGAGCTGAGTGTGTAGGTGGAGGTGAAGGTGGAGAGCTGAATGGTCAGTTTTCCTCAAGCATCCATATGACTGCAGATGGCTGATGAGATGCCCACAGGAATCTCTAAAGTGTGAATCCTGTGAGGCCAAAAAGGAGACGGAGAAAAAAAGGTAAGCATTATTGGTGTGTGATTTTTGTGAGGAAAATTTAAATTATTGATGTAATGTGCGAGTTAATGTAGATTTCTTATTCAAACCAGAATATATTTTGTTAATTTGAATAAACTCATGATGGTATTCAGATTGTTGTAAGCTGCAAAAATATGGCATTCTTGTAATGAAGAAAACTACAATAAAATAATCCAAAATACTTTCCTCTATCTCTGCAGATGTGGTAACGGGATGTGGGGTGAGTTAACTCATCGTTATAATTTTTTTTGTAAATGTAAAAAACTGAGCGTGTAAATAAGTTAGTCGGGGGATCAGAGTGTGAAACCGGCTTGTGCTTGCGTGCGCTGACATCTCGGTGAGGTGTAACACCGGACCTGAGTTGCGGCATCCAGTTCTGCACTTCGGGGTGGCTGTAGACCTGGTCCGGAGCCTGCTGGTCCACAGTGGACACATCTGGAATATAAACAGGTTATTGCAGAACGCACAAGCAAGAGGTACAGCTGACACCACAGAGACGAGGATAAAAATAAGTGCAAAAATCCCCAAGATAAATTATGTCTTTTAAACAAATTGCCCTATAGTGTTTCCAGATTTTTATATTAAATTATATAATTTTCCTCATAGGTTTAAAAAATCCATGTAGTCTGTCAATGAAGAAAAATGATGATTTATAAACCATGTAAAAATGTGGTGCATGAAATCTGGATGAATAAATCACTGGTAAAGGCCGGTGTTATTTCCATAAACCTCAGAAGGAATTTTGATAATGTGGGAATTTAAGTAACAATATTTTATATATACATATATATATATATTTATATATATTTTTTTAAAACAACAACCCTGCAGTGACTCACCGGCTAAGGAATAGGAGAGGCTCGGTGCGTGTTTGATGTCTTTTTTCTTCTTGGCCTCTTTGGCTGCTTTCCATTCAATAAGAAACTGCCTGTTCATCTCATTGATATCCTTCCCATCAAGATCCTCTATAAAATCAAATACAAAAATTGCCTACAAAAGTATTCCAACCCACATTTTTAAATCTCGCATTTTAAACATTTTCACAAGTGTCGAAAAATATACAGATAAATACATTACCTAGTCTTTTGCAGACAACGATCAGGCGGTCTCTGTACTTTGGTGTTTTGCACACTGGGTTCCCACACAAGTCCACTCGAAGCAGCTGCTCCCAGTGGCCGAACACGTCCTCCAACTCCTGAAAAATGCATTCAGAGAAGAAACCTCACCCTTAAGGCGTTGCAATTTTGTTTCAACCTCTAATGATCGGAGTGGCAGCACCGCATCGCCGCAGCCCCGGCACAAAACAAATATGATGCACAATTAAAATATAATTACTAATCAGATTCTAACATCAGGAAACTCTTTCAGGGCGTGCTCGGGAGTGAATGGTAATGTGAAGCACAGGGGCCATTGCAGAGTTCATAAACAACACATCAGTCTATTTTAATAAACAGTGTCACCGGTGTCGTGTAACTCCAGGTTTTCTCCTGGGGCGATGTGCGGCTGGCTCCTCCAGCGAGTTGCCTGCAGTTGTATGTTTATCTAAAGGCACATTAATCCAAGCCTGGAAATATGAATACTCTCTGGACACGCTCTGATTGTTCATTGCCTTCCTGTCTTGGCCAAAGCGCTTCCACTTTTCGAGCTCGCGCCGCAATCAGCTCAGAGGGGACCCCTGAGCACGGCGCGCTCCCAGGCTTTGATAAATGATCGTGTCAGGGCCGTCACTCAGAAGGCCCTCGCTGAAGAGCAGCCCAGCGCCAAATTACCCCCCACGCGGGGGAGTGGAGAACAGCAAAGGCTCGCAAACCCGCCGAGCTGGGCTGACTCTCCCGCCCGGACTAATGACGGGCCAGTTATGAACCTGTATTTGACCAGGGGCTTCGATCCCCCCCGTCCTCCCTGCCCCGCGCACAGCTAACGGCCTCCGAAGATGCTCCCCATTTGTCACCCGGGCTGACTGCCTGTCATAATCTATTTTAAAAATCCATAATGCTTCCTCTGGATTCCGACCAAATGGTGCAGAAGCAGGGATTGATCCTGCGGAGTGCTGTCTTTGCAGAATCAATAGTGGCAGACGGGTTGTATAAATTATAGGAGGAAGCGGCTAAAAATGACACGTGTACGGCAATTACCTGCATCAACATCCTCCAAAGAAAACTCAAAGTGGCCGTAACAAAACAGTCAATTATAAGCCGCGTTCAACGCGTCATTCAGGATGATTAAACATTTTTCAATAGAGAGATTTCAGCGAATGAGGGAGTCTAAAAAGAAAGTCATAAGTCATATATCCGCCAATAGCATCAAACAGGATTCTGACTCTGAGAGGAAAAAAAAACAGCCTCTGAAGGAACGAGAGAAACTTGTGCTTGTTTAAAGCTGTCAGCGAGGAAGCCCTCAGGGGAGCGGCCTGCTGATTTGTTGAATAATTCTGACCCTGTGCGAAGCCATGGCGACGGGGACCTCTGCTGGCTTCGCTTCCTCAGAACCCCTCTCGCCATATCATCCCACACATCAGCGCCGAGAGGGAACAATGTTAACCACGCCGGCTTTTAACGCACCACGTCATGCTTCGGTGAAATGATGCGCTATTTGCTTTGACTCCACAAAGCTCACAGTCAGTCATGGAGACGTCGCTGAGAAGGTAAAAGACGAGATATTTACCACAATGTCGTGAAGTTTATTGTCAATTGCAAAGAAGTGCCGGATTTCCTTCAGCGCGGCCAGGTCCTGGATTTCATCGATGTTGTTATTATTGATATTCAAGACCCAGAGAGTTTCCTGCCAAAGGATCGGAGATAAGAGAGTTATAAAGAAAAACAAAATAGAACATTTAAGACGACAGGGTAACAGAAGCAGTGCAAATTCCACAGCTTGAAGCGTTTTATTAATCTTTCCTTTGACGAAGCAGCAAACGTTTGTTCTCCTCGTATGTCAGGACTCCTCGGACCGCGTCCAAATCAGACTCTTGATCACGATATAAGCCGTCGTACGTATTTGAGAGGTGGAGGGGGGGGTGAAACTCTATAACGGCACATTGATAAAAAGCTGGAGCTCTTTAAATTTGCACAGCAATTTCTTCAATTATCAAAACAAACAAGAAGCTGAAGACCTTTGGTGTGTTTATCCATGACCTGGGCGGTAAACAAAGTCAACAGACCTAACTGATTTGCCGGACCAGAGAGAGAGCTACAGAGGCCTCTTTGACATCATCAAACCCGGCACAATTATGCTTTTAACGGATCAGTGGCCTGGGAGACATCGGAGATCTTTGACTGTGGACGCGATGCTCCACGCCGGACCAAACAAGGGTCTCATCTAATTCGAAAACGCGTCTGTGTGCGCTTTATCCTTCCTCATCTATCTTTGTAGTGGACAGTGGAAAAAAAAATAGGTCATACAGTGAGAGCAGAGACGGTCCTGGGGTCAAAGAGCAACTTTTCCCCCGGCGCCAGCCTCTGATTCTCCAGGTGGAGCTCCTGCAGCTCAGTCAGCATCTCCAGACCCTCCACCACTGCAATCCTGTTCCCGCCCAGATACCTACAGAGCAGAAACAACCCACTTTATACACTTCGGACGGCGGCCGCGCGGCACATTCCACTCGCTTAAGTGTTATTTACAGTTTGAAGAGCCGCTGGAGGTTGGACAGGCACTCCATGTGTGTGATGTTGTTGTTCTGCAGATACAGATGGGTGAGGTTGGAGGCAAAGCCCAGGTTGCAGATCTGCGTGATCCGGTTGTCGTAGAGGTAGAGGACGGAGAGGTTCCTGCACACGGAGATGTCGCCCTGGAAACGCAGTGGGGACTTACAGGGGGAAGGGAAAGCGCTCGGGGCGTCAACGTCATCACCTCATACTCACAATGTCCTGGATGTTGCTGCTGGAGAAGTGGAGGTGGGTGAGGGTCCTGAGGTACTGCGGGAGGGAGAGGCCCTTTTTCTTTTTGAAGTTGTTCCTGGATTTAGCGATGAGATCTGTGGTGAGGCGTACCATGGCGGCGTGTCACAGTCGCTGCTTCAGAGAGGATCCTTTTCAGCGGCAGCCAAGCATTCAGCCCACAGCGGCAACTAGAGCTGTCTGTCTGGGAGAAGCGGGTGGGTGGGTGGGTGGGGGGGGGGGGGGTCAAACATGTGAGCTGAAGTGGACCTTAGCAGACAAAACTGCAACTCTGAGTGACCTGTTCAAGCTATTAATCACTCACATCGTTCCAGGATTTGCGATTATAAATGACAGGCAAAGATTAACCCTGTGCGGAACCTTTAACGGACCACCGGGACCCCAGACCAGGAAACTCAATCAATCTCAGGAAGCTCAATTTTTCCTTTAATTAAGTGGTCAAGTATCCATTGGGGCTAGTTTAGTCTATTAACCCTGGAATTGAGGTATGCAAATCTGCATTATATCAATGTATGATCAGGAGTGAGAAAAAAATCCTGCACTTAATTCCTGAAGAAGGGTCTCTCAGATTGTGATGTTTAATTTACGAGCGTTTTTTTCTGGAAGATCTTAATCTTCTTAGTGTTCGACTCTTCATTTTCCCCTTGATAATTGCTCTTTTTAAAAAGTGAAAGCTATGAAAGGAAACCTGCACGGAGACTTTGATGTGGTTCAAGGCGTAACTCACACGGAGCGGCTTTGCACGCCTCTTATGTGCAAAATTAGCATGTAGCAGAAAACTAATATGCCAATATGATCTATAATGTTCTTTGTAGTTTTGGTGTCAGTTGGTAAGACCAGGGCTACAGAAGCACATTGACTGACTTTGATACATTTACAGTTTAGCAATGGCCTTTTGTGCGAGGAGCAAATCTGGTGGCTTTGTTCCTGTTCCTAATGTTGAGAGAAACGCTACATTTCCTCTGAAGTTGAATCATTATGTTCTCTTGATGCAAACTGGCCAGCATCACTGCCCAGCATTATTAATAGGAGGGCCTGGATATGTGAAGCCACGCCCACGCCGATGACGCGTTCCTTCTTCTGCAGCAGCTTCTGCGTAACATAAAAGGACGCGCAGACAGAAACAGGAATGTTTGCATTGTTTAGATTAGTAGTTTTGAGGTCTGACTGGTCAACTGGGAGTTAAACTGGGAGCACCGATGGGGTCTCTTCTGTCGCTGCACACCCAGTTAGCTGAACGCTAACACTGAGGGTCTCAACCCATCAAAACTCCCCCATTCTGACTTTACTATTTTCCGCGTCACACATAGGATGCAAAATGTTCCTACCGTTCAGCGTCAGCAGCAGATGATCTCCGAGGTGAACGATGACAGACTTCACAGCGAAGTTCATTGTTTGGGGATGACCTCCCGTTGCCATGGATACAGCGGGAGCGGCGTGCGGAAGTGATTAGGCCACGATTAAACCTCCATAAAACTCGGGAAATGTTTTTAAATAAATACAACATTTGACGAAAATGTATCAGGTGTCTAACGTTACATTTAATATTAAATTAATATATATATAAATTTGTTAGAAATAAAGTGTGAATGGCTATGTAAGGAATTTTTTAATGCAAAACTCTAAATTTGAGACATCCAATCTCAGTGATCATTTATGTGTATTTCCATCCATATTCTCCATCCCTGCCTGGATGTCCTGTCAAATCAATATTGTCTCATTTCTCTCACCAGCATGCCCAGTCTGACTCAGAAAGCCTTGCCAGTGACCCCTGCTCTGTTAATCCACATGACGCGAAGACCCCGGTTTCCTGCACAGGGGCGGGGGGAGGGGGTGACGACTCCTGAAGCATATCGGCGGAGAGGAAGTGTTGGGAGCTGCTCGGCACCACACAGGCCGGTCCAGTTCCTCTCCGAGCCAAACATAACAGAAGACCTCAGTGGGGTCGTTAACACCGAGCACGGCCTTAATACTGCGGCCGACGGAGAGCTATTAATCACCGGCCTTATCAATCTCCTGCTGTCATATTGCTCGGTGTCAAATCACCCAGCGGCCCACCTCATTAAGACCTTTTGGTTTGGTGTGGACGGAGAAAGAGAAACTGCAATCTGGGAAAGATTTCTGGAGTAATAAGGAGCATTCCTCGGAATTACAAAAGTTGCGAAGAACAGGGTAAAAATACACGGGTCATAAACTTCTTGGCTGTCCACCGTTTGACTCGATATGGATTTACATAAATGTTCTTATTCCACTTTTGGTCACGCATACAAATGTCCATCTGGCGATAATCACAATATTTACATGTCCAATGAGTTCAACATGTTTCGCTGATTCTTAAATCGCCATGAAAGACCAAACATTAGGTGAGAGTGTGTCAGGCGGGCATACTTTGAATACTTTCGCAGCACTATGACAGTCATCCATGTAATACATTTAAATATCTGGCAAAAACACTGGCTATTCAGTGGACCATGTGTGCCGAGGAACTATTCAAAATGTTTCTAATTCCTAAATTACATTAAATTTAATCTAATAAGTTTCTTCTTTCTGAACTGCCGTGGTGAACACCCTCGGCTTTCAGACGTGGCTTGAAAAATGCTAAAAGAAAATCATTATGAGACGCGGTGCCAAAGTTCATCTCGGATGAGGAAGAACAGACACCCCCCGACCGCCCCGCCGGGATTCTCTTCCCAGTTATACATGACATCAAAAATATACACTTCGCCATTACAATGCCACGGAAAAAAAAAGACATGACACAAACGCCGGCCAGAGTGTGTGTCTGTCAAAAAAAGGCAGACTGGCCGAGCGTCGGCGGCGATGGAGAGCAGACGCGGCGGCTGAATGGAGTCCAGTGTGTGCGGGCCGCGTCTCTGCGCTGCATCACTGCCACGCCGCGACCCGACGGGACGGCCACTTTGCCGGGATGTGTGCCGCTCGGAGCCAAGCTGCGCCGGGAGCGACTCCGCAGAGACGTCCCACACATGCCGGCCGATCCCCTCTGAGCCCACGCAGGGGCCGCCGGGGTTGTTGTTCCATTATGTAATGCTATGACAAGCCGGGCTCGAGTGATGGAGCCGTGCCGCCGCCGCCGCCGCGTGTGTGCCCGGGAAGCGCTGCTGCGGCAGAGCAAAGATTTTTCACCGCCGCTTTCCTCACACCTTTGGAATTCTGAATCAGAGCTCTGCGGCACCGAATATGCCAGATTTCTGCAAAACAAATCAAATTAAATCACATAATTTCGCATTAAAATATCCAGATACAGCAACTGTTCTTTTTATGTTTTATTTTCTGACTTTTTTGATGGTTACAAGAGTAAAACAAAAAAGGCAAATTTTAGAAAAACAATCAGCTATTTTCTATCGTTAACAGTAAACCAGTAAGTCCTCGACATGCAGGGGAAAAAAAATCCTTGAGAACTGCAAATCGAGCCAAAGTTCGGAGGTTAATTGGCAGATGTGTTGATTTGATTGAAGAGTTTGTCCTTGATGACTTGAGACATCAGACCGTGAATCGCTTCGATGGTCGTCTTGCAGCTGCAATAAAAAATAGAGAATAAAAAAACGGTGAGCTCAGTTATACAGTAAAACAGATGCGACATCTACACTCATACAAATAGTGATGTTTATCAGCAGCAGATTTTGATTAAGAGTAACAAAAATACGATTATTTCACTGTAAAAAAAAAATCTACCGCCAATGTTTTTCTATTTCAGTCACTGTCGCCTTATTTATTCAGGATTATTCAATTGTTGGAAAACTTTGCACACACACATTTTCCTTAATAGAAAATAATATGGTGTTTGTGTTTCAGAGGCACAGTGCCACCCCCCCCCCCCCATCCCCAAAATATCGTTATATGAAGCACAATATCAAACAAATATAGATCAATAAAATGTAGGAAAATTATTAAAATGAATAATCCTTGTACAGTTTAATAATTAATAATTAAAAGCATTAGCACCAAATAA
>CAESWR010000178.1:162357-172774 GCA_903171835.1 Mullus surmuletus | reverse complement strand
TCAACACGGTCTGCTTAGCACCCTCCGCTAATCAAGCCTGCATGTTGTGTGTGTGATTTTACCAAGAACTGTTGCTGCCTGGCGACGCGTGTGTGTGGGAGAGAGAAGAGCGCATCTCAGCATGTACACACACACGCACGCACATGCACACACACACACTTTCACATACACACACACTGCCTTAACCACAAGCCACCGACACCTTTCCGTTTGTGATTGATGATTGAAGCCTAAACTCCACAGAGAGGAAATCCCGGCTACCGAGCACTCACTCATCGTAATTTATTGTGCTTTTGTCAGAGAGAATATGGATCATTATTATTATTATTATGGATCATTGAACAAGCGATCATTAAATGTTTGGTCACAGGAGGGATGAGAGGCACGATGACCTCACATTAAAAACGCCAATAGATGCCATGAAAGCCTTTGATTTGATTGAGGAGACCTTCCTCATACTAAACCGGACGCTAAAAAACAAGAATCCGCGATAAAGCGAAGCAGCATCATCTTCGTCACCGGCAGACGACCTTCATCGTTTCCTCGACTGATTCATAACAGTGATTGAAGAACGGAAAGGTTCATCCTCGGGTCACTAATTAAACCTTAGAAAGAACGGTGCGCGCAGTTACTGCAGGATGGTTCTGAGTCGATCTCGTCTCCCTTCAAATGGTCGATTTCAGGGCGCAGCAATTATCATTTTATGAGAAATCTGGAAGGAAGCAAATGAAACCTAAAACATTCAAATGGAATTAAATGCTGAAGAACCGGAGCAAGATACCGCACATATATCACCGGGCTGGTACAGCTTTTATTTTTCAAATACCCGTAAAGCGAATGAAATTTCAATGTCCTTACAAACTATTTATGAGGATTTCCCACAGAAACAGCAGAATGATTGATTACTAAAGTAGGCCATAACATATCCTTTTTTTTCCCACAATCTAAATTTGAATGTCAGACCCAGAACTTTCCATGTCGCTCCGCCCTACTTATTTAACCAGAGATTCATTAAATGTTTACACCGACAAGCTCAGATTGATTCCTGAATCGTCGGGGCGGTGCGCGGCGAGACAAACGACGGGGGATTGTGAAATGAAAACATCATTAGCGAGACGAGTTGCGCAGCGGTGCGTCTCGCTCACAAGCTCTCCTCGTCGAGGGTGGACTTTTGGGCTTTTTTTTTTTCTTTCCAGCTTGAGGTCACTGCAATAACGAGCGTTACGACATCAAAGCGGCGCAGCGGCGGCCTGTAAATCATATGAATCATCAAAGCGGCCGTGTGGGTGCCACGCCGGCGCTGATGAATGCCCGTCGGTTCGGGGGTCTTACTTGAGCAGTCGTCTCTGGACCTCCTCCCAGGCGTCACGCCGGCCCTCGTCCGTGTACATGCGAAACAGGATCCGCAGGCCGCACGCCAGGCTGCTGGTCTCCTGCTTCAGGAGGTTGGGCTTCGATTTCCCTTTGAACCCTTTCAAGGCGACACAAACATAAACGACATAAACTCAGTGTCCCGATGCAACTCTTTCACTTCCAAGGCTTGATCGAGTGATTTTACTCAGAGAACAATAGTCAGCAACACTAACTATGAGAAAAACTGACCCACTAATTATTAAAGGGATAGTTCGGATTTTTTGACATGAAGTTGTATCTTCATCAGGAGTGACTTTTCATACATGCTCGCCTCCTTCCTCCTTCAGCTGATGGGAAGGTGCGTGCAGTGATATGAAGGGAGGGAAAATAGTACCGGGTGATTGCGAGGTCGGACTTTTTTGCGGCCAAGAATTAGCGATGCAAATGGCGCGCATTTTGTTGTTTTTGTGTGTGTGATTCCAGCAACGAGATGGAACTACTTTGTGCAACACCAAAACTGGGCTGGAACTCCGCTCACAGGAGGCAGTGGGGGAAAAGTCACTGCTGATGAACCACACTGATGGTGAGGAGCTCATTCAACTTCATGTCAAAAATCCGAACTATCCCTTTAACCAATGGGTTACATACATTTTAACCTTAAACATAAGAATATTCTACGATTGACTGATATTGGAGATTTTAGATGCAGGCGATATGATCCGGTACTTGTTTTTTTGCTGATATTGAATCCGATATCACCCGAGACCACCCGACAGTCTCGTACCTGCTTTCCACAGTAAGGTCCTCTGCTCGTTGTTGGAGTTGAAGGCCTTGGCGAAGTGATGTGACTCCAGCAAGCAGTCCAGCAGCTTGAAGAGCTGCTCCGAGGTCAGGTAGCGGTACATTCCCTGGTCCTGCCTCTCCACGGGGGCGTCCGCCGCGTATAGAGCGTCCCGCTGCAAAACCAGGAGCCCATTCAGCATCGCGCTCCTCCTTCCCCTCAACTTAGCTCGTCGTCTGATGTTAGCGAACAATCCTCTGGGATCAATGATGCAGCTACCCGACTCAACCCGTCATTTTTATTTGCTGCTTTCAGGAGAGCAGACCTTATGTGTTTGTACCTGAGCAGCTGCGAGGTTCTCCGCGTCTTCCTTCTTACTGGTGGCGGGAAAAAACACGATGTTATCGATGGTCTGGATCAGCTCCAGCTGGACGACGCACTTGATGAGCAGAGCCGAGAACAGCCGCTGCTCCTGAACCTCTGCGGGGAAAAAACAAGCAGATTCACGTCAGAATGGCTAACAATCCTGGCTCACGTTTTTTTCTGGGTCCAAACCAGGGGCGTCCCGATCCGATATTGATATTGGATATTGGTCCGACATTAGTGAAAAAAAGTATTGGATTATATCGGCCTGCATTTAAAATCTTCAATATAAGCACTCCAACACAAGCAACCCATTTCAGACTCTACTGCAGCACTTCTAGTTGTGATTGAGGTTCAAATGTATGTAAGCCATTGGTTAATAATAAATTGGTCAGTGTTTCTCGCTGACTATTGATCTCTGTTTGAGTAATATCACTTGATCAAGCCTTTTCTAACAATCCATACTACAAAATAAGTCATAAAAGTATGTATGATTTGTGCTGATATCGTTGGGGAGCGATATCGGTATTCACACAGCCACACCACACACAGACACACACGCACACGAACACACACACACACACACACACTTACTGGTGGGGGTCCTGCTCCTAGAGCCGTCCTCGCACACGCCCGAAGCCGAGCTGTGCTGACTCTGGCGACGGTTCTCCATGGCAACCCGGTCAGCACTGTTGATGGAGTGCTGGTCTTCGGAGCGGAACTGGAGGTCCATGGACTTCTGGGAAATGGAGTCCTGAAACCCAATTGCACCGTGAGAGTCACCGCCAAAGAGCGCTTGAGGCAACCGTTTGTTTCTAAGATGTGGTTTCGTTTTAGAGGTAAATGAAAAAATTGTGCTCCGTGTGAGAAAGGAAAAAAAAGTCTCACCAGCTGCTTGTCTGACAGACTCGGCGCTGTAAAGTGCTCTCCTTCTGCTCCTGCTGGTCTCCATGTCAACAGACTAAAACACGGGGGAAAAAAGCATGAATTCTGTATATCTCATTCATCCTCGAGCAGAACCTCCAGAGCGGAGGACTGTGCCAGCTAATCCATCAAGCTCAACGCCAGGCATTAATATAATTAAAGTCTCAGCCGAGCACCCTCGCTGATAAGGAGGCACAGCTTTATTTCAGAGCTCGGCGCCGCGTCTGCATCCGCGGTTTGCGAGCGCGGGGGGGCAGCAGTGACTCACGCGTGTGGGATGGTGGTCTTGAAGATGTCCAGCATGCAGTTGCACGTCTTGTCCCACGTCTCCAGGGAGAACTTCTCTCCGTTCAGGATTACCACGTTCTCAAGGCAATTGGTGCCTGAGCGGGCGAGCTGCTCATTATCTGCAGACACACGGAGGAGGAGGAGGAGGAGGAGGAGGAGGAGGAGGGGAGGGACAGGGGAATGGTAATATACAATGGAAAGAATTAAGTACGTATCGATACGTTGCGTCTCGTGGGATTTCTCCCTGTTTTATCTTTCCTCCTGCAAATGCTAAGAATGTTTAGCGATCGTTAGTTTAACTGGGGCCTATTTATAAAGCGAACAAGCGCAATCGATGAAACGCTGGGAGGATTTATAGTCAAGCTCAGCCACTGCCGACGCCTGTGGCTGCCTGACATCTTATTTCCTGCATTACCTTATTCCACATTCCTTATTTTACATTTTAGCAAAATGCCAAACCCTCACCACGAATCTGAGGCTAGAGATGAGGGATGCTGCATTTGATGTCAATGCAGAGGTAACGGCCAAGGAAGGACCACAAAGGATCCATCTTCTTGGAAAGCTCAACTCTTCTAATGTGTCTGTTTTTTATGGGAAGTCTTTTTAACTTTCTCATTTATTTGTTGGTTTAATGGCATTTGTGTAAAGGACAAAAACCCAATGAACAACACTGTGAGGGTGTGCTCCAAAATAATTGGGGTGCAGGTGGGGGACTCGCCCTCCCTTTGGGGAAAACACAGCTTACGCCTTCAGGAAGCCGTTTTAAAGTGTTTTTCCAGACTTTTAAATTTAGATCAGTCATTGTGGGAATGAACCTCTGATTTCTTATAGAAGCACATTTTAATTGTTACATTATTGTCCATTTTCTTTTATGCGTAGCAATTATATTTGTGCATCCTTGGGAGACATTGAGAATTCTAGAGAATGTTATCTCTGACAGTATTATTGTCGAGTGCATTGTTGAGTGTTTGCATGTGTGTCGGCTGCTGCAAGTGCGCACTGTGTATTGCTGTCAAACTGAATTGCCTTCGGGACAACTAGAGTTGTTGTGAATTGAATTGCTGAACTCGGGAAATCTTCAGAAAAAAAACAATGGTTGCTCACCTTGCTGCACACACCAGTAGAGCTGAGCCAGAATGTCGTCCAGCAGAACGTCACTCAGCGACTCAAAGTATTGGGTGAAGACGTCGCAGATTGCGTAAAGTGCGTGGTTGCAGGTGGTGGTCATCCACTCTGCTTTCTGAGGACCAAAACCGTGAATTAGTCTGATTGATTTATCTTTTACACATCCACAAGAGAGGAAGAGCAGTGGCCCTTCTGGGAGATCACAGGATGTGTTGCGATGGCGGACAGCTGCTTGAGCGCAAGCACGTCTGCACGGGCAGTTGGCGAGAGCAGCTGGGACATTTGAAGAGGCGGCGCCGCAACGCTTACCTCGGTCTGCTGCTCGGGCAGCTTCATGTTGTCGAAGATCCTGAAGACGATCCTGAACAGGTCTTGCCACCAGTGCTTCTCGAAGGTGTGACCGTAGGTCTTCATCACCTCAAACATCACAGTGAGCCCCCTGTGGAAACACACACAGACAGCTGAGTTCATCAGTGACTGACATTTACTTGGATAGTCATGTGTAGCTGGATACTTGTGGATTTGTAGTCATGTTTAGAAAGAATGTTACGAATAGATAGTTTAGTATAGTTTGATACATTTAGTTACGTCTAGTTATATAGTAAAGTATAGTTAGAGAGTTATACATGCAAATGTATAGAAAGATATGCATATAGTTGCATATAGTTCGATAACTTTAGATAAAAACCGCGCAGTTTCAAGAGGGCTTCGCTGTCGGGGCCCTAATTATACTAATCACCTAGTTACTCATGGTTAAACAGTTACATTTAGTTACATATAGAAAGTTCCGCATATATAGTTAAGTATAGTTAGACATATCAGATAAACATATAGTTAGATAGTTATGCAAGCCTAGAAAGATACTTATGCATACGTATAGATATTTAAGTGTTACTTATGGTTATGCAGTTACATATTGATAGATAGTTAGGTGTAGATAGTTTCATATAGACAGTTGCCTGTAGATGCTACCTATAGATAGATACTTATGTGTAGATAAATACACGTAGACAGTTATTTGGATAAGGTATTATGTATATATAGTAACATAATTATGCATAGACATATAGTCACATAGACAGATAGTAATGGATAGTTTGTTACATATAGATAGTTATGAATAGTTACATTTAGATACAGTTATGTACGACAATTAGATCATTATGTATAGACAGTTGCAGATATTCATGTATAGACAGTAAGATAGTTATGTTTTAGATCGAAAGAGAGATAGTTACATAGCTGGTGTATTCTTACACTGCAAGAACCTGTATGTATCTTCATTGCCGTGGTCACGGCATACAGTATGACTCAGTATAAAAAGTATAAAATGCATCGGATCGCCTTTGATGCCTTCCTCCCGGCCGCCTACCTGGTCCTGACATCCAGCTTACACCTGTTGATGATGCAGGAGAGCTCGAAGAGGATGGGGAACCACCCCCGCACCCACACGCGGTCCTCCGGTGCTACATTCATGTCATCACTGGTGTAGTCTTTGAAGGCCTGCCATGGAAATGAGAGCCAACACCGTTCTATTTCTGCCTCAGGAAACAATTAAACCGCCCACACATCACCGTGCACGTCGCATGCATTTGATATATAATGTACAGTTAATAATGTCAGAATGTACATCTTTTCATGTGGCACTGAGATGAATTATAGTCATTAAATCCATATTCTAAATGTCAAACTACGTTACAAAATGAAACATTTTGCCGATTTTGGATCAGGGCAAAGCGGCGGCACTTTCATATTGCACCGACCTGCGGCCTCTCTGAGACGTATTTGGCGCAGTGTCTGATGAGGCGGATGGCTTCCATGCTGGTGTCCGGGAAGGAGGCGTTGCAGGCAAACTCGGACAGACACTTGACAGCATCTTGGAAGGAATCGATGGTGGCCGCAAAGTGCTTCTCAAATACATTCGCTGGAAGAGACGATGCACAGAGGAGGGGGGGGCGGACGGGAGCGGAGGGACAGAGATGGTGAGAGTCCAATTGTCGCGGAGAACTCTGAAGTGGCGGGCGCTTCACTTACTGACGATATGGCCCGTGGTCTGGAAGGCCAGCTCCACGATGCTCTCGTCCTGGTCCGACGCGGCCAGGTGGAAAACCGAGAAGATGTTCTTCCAGCCGGAGCGGATGTTGGCGGCCTGGGAGTTCACCATCTGGGCGATGCAGCGCACCACCATGTCTCTGATGGTGGGAGACCTGCACGGGAAATCAGCAGTGTTGGGGGTTATCAGATTACATTTGTGTAAGGCGTTTACTGTTGATAACGTCAGTAATCACATTACAGTTACAAATCAAAAAATGATCTTGTTACTTGCGCTTCGTTACGGGAGGACATAAGTGACACGTAGACTTGAGGAAGGAGACACGACAGAAACGGAAGCATCAGTTGAGAGATGGAAATTCGTGTTGATTCAGGCATATTGTTTTTATTTTTATAGCGTTAATTGGCAATTAAGGTATGGTACATCTCAGGTGATGTCATGGAGTAATCCAAAAGTGATGTAACTAGTAGTGTAACTAATTAATAAATAAAGTAAGGCATTACTGTAAAAAAGTAACTAGTAATGAGTAATGGATTTGTTTATTCAGTAACTACCCAAACACTGGAAATCACAGGGATTAAAGAGACAGCAGGAGGAAAAAAGTAGGGAAAAACCTATTTCCACCTACACGCAGAGCGATGCTGCTCTAACGTGTGCAGCTGTGAGGTTTATGGAACAGAAGTGGTTATTTTGGAGGCTCGGCTATAGAATTATGCAGCAGCTGCAGTGCCTCCTCTGGCCTATGCTTGGTGTTTTTTAGAGATGGGGCAGGAGGGATCGAGACTAAGAGCGAACAGAGGCTGCCTGAGACTAGTAGCCACTAAAAAATAATAATACATCTACAGGAAATTCATCTCACCGTTGTCAATTATTTGTAAATGCTCTCATTTTCAATCCCATATTTTGGCAGAAACATCACTCCAGCGTTGGCTTATGCTGCCGTGTTTTGCTTTTCACAGCACAAGTTGCCGCGGTGAAGAGCATCCCTAATTGCACGGTAGTTATGAATGAGAGGCTGCCTCCAGATAGCAGCAAACACACACGCACACGCACACACACACGCACCGACCCAGAGGAGGGTGGCATGAGTGAGTGAGTCTAATGGACACGCTGTGCTGCAGGCTTTGCATGGCCGCCTGCCACCGCCGCTCCGCCGAAGCTCTCAGCCGCGCTCGGTCTGTGGGCGGATTTATACTTACAGCGCTACTCGGCTCTCACATCAATGGAGAGAGAGGGGCGCCGCGCTGAAGCAGCTTGCCTTTCGACGCGCGGCGATTACAACGGCAATATTTACATGAATGGAGCACATTTGTAACTGACAGCTGTTCGGATTCCATTCAAGGCGGATTGGGAGGAGGGAGGGCGGGGGGCGGCGGCGGGGGGGCTTTGAAAGGGAGAAACAGACTGAAATGGGTCAGTGGAGATGCTGGCTTGCTGCTCGTCTCTAAGACAACAACTGAACAATATGCTTAGTCACTGCTACAGACGGAGAGAGACAGAGAGGGAGAGGCTGCTGCACAGGCTGAGGGTGTGTGTGTGTGTGTGTGTGTGTGACTGGGGGTCTCTGAATCATCGTATGTATGTGTGTGTGTGTGTGTGTGTCTGCAGCCATGTGAAAAGCAGGCCAGAAATAGTAACCACTCACGGCTTCAGCAGAGCAGCAGCAACACGAACGCCGCTTATCTTTTTGTTGTTGTTGTTGTTGTTGTTGTTGTTGCTTCTCCTCACCTGTTCTTTTTCATGATGTGCTCGAACGGCCGCAGAAAGTCTTTCTGGAATCTGAAGTTGGCCAGCTCCCCCTTCTCCAAAAACTTCATGGACAGTTGCCTGAGCGAGTCGACGGCGAAGATGGCCACGTCCTCGTTGGAATTACAGCCGACCTGCAGGGAGGCCAAGCGTGTTTCAGTCGCATGAAGATAAAAATTGTTCTAAGGAGCTTCCAAGCGAGCTAAAGAATTTTTCAAAAACCCTCCATGACTTTCCATAAATTTTTCAAATACTCAAAATATGCATGCTCCTATGTAGCAGTTTTAGGATTATTACTCTAGAATCTGTCATTATTGTGACTTAATTTTAATCTGTGTTTTGTTTTCGTGATTAGAAAATTCTACAACGATAAACGGCCACTTCCCCAATTTATTTTTCGGCACTCAAATCCCACTTCAGAGCAGCTCTGTGAGAAGCTGCGCCTCAGTGAGAGGAGCGTCCTTGAATACAAAAATAACAGAGTGCTTTTCTGGCAACAATTTGTCTCAATCAGCGACCGAAAACAGTCACAAATTCCAGCTTGTGGTTGTCTGTGCTCAAGATTTCTAAACTAAAATCACCATTTCTTTCTTTGAACACACAAGCTGCGACTTCTGCCCCTCCTGATGTGACAAACCCTCACCCACCTTGTTGAAGTGATCTCCGATGACCTCCCAGATCCTGGACCACTGCAGCCTGATGCGGCCCATGTTGTAGTAGGAGATCTCCACTATTTTTTGCAAGCTGAACATTCGTGGGTGTGTGGGCGAGGCCAGCTCATCCATGGACACGGCACACAGCCAGCGCACAAAATCAACTACACACAAATAGACAAAACATGGCAATCAGTGAAGAAGGAAGGTTTTATTTTCGGGGGGGAAATTGAGGCGTCACGGAAGGTCAGAAAGAATAACTCACCTATTGCGTTACCGTCCAGTCTGGTAGAACCCGTGAATATCCTGGAGCAGAGAGAGAGAGAAAAACATTATTCAAATGGCACGATTTACTGGCAACAATTTAAAACAGAAAAGGAAAAAAAAAAAAAAGAGATAAGCAACGGGATGCCAGTAAAGTCTGTTGGCAAGAACGATATCAGCTGAAAACATGCAACCTGACGGGCTCATGCTCAACTGATGATGTTTATCAGTCTTTAAAATGTTTCCTTTAATGCCAAGCAGAACTTTTCCCACTAACTTTCCGTAGTTTTGTGGTCGAATTTACGAAAATATTTCACCAGGAGATTGGTGAATACTCTTTTCAATACTTCGACACTACTTCGAGCAATAACTCAAAGACTATAGACCAAAATCACACCACAGAATTCAAATAATTATGAATTTCTGCCTACGTACATTCTGATGCTTTCAGAGACAATTTACGAACGCACCCGTAATAGTATAGTTTTCTTGTGTTACCGGTTTATCTTCGTTTTTTAATAAAGAATAAAGTCACTCAGTTTTACAATGTTTTTCTGGACTTTTGACAACTAATTCAGAAAAATGATTTCAAAAACTTAAGACCTCATTAAGTGGTAATAAGAGTTTATAACACTTTTTAAGGGTTGTAATTTCCCCAAAATTGATTTAGCAACTTTTAATACTTTTAAAGACCATGCGGAAACCTTGTTCTTGTAGCACTAATGGTTCAATCCCAACAATTCACTCAGTGCCGTACCTGTCCACAGCTACCACCACACTCTGAGAACTGGTCTCGCCAATGGATTCCTGGATGCTGGCGATCTGCTTCCGGTCCACTGTCCCTCCGACTGCGAAGCAAAATCACAG
>CAESWR010000177.1:376838-391908 GCA_903171835.1 Mullus surmuletus | reverse complement strand
GAGAGGAGGAGGAGGAGGAGGAGGAGGAGGAAGAGGGAGAGGAGGAGGAGGAGAGGAGGAGGAGGGGGGAGGAAAAGGCTGACAGCGAGTAAACAGAGGCGGTGTGGAATGTCTGGCTGTTACTTCAGCAAACCGACTGCAAAACAAGTTTGACTGAGAGGACGAGCGGCCTAAGCTCCGCCCACCCGCTGTCCCACCCGTCCCTCCACTCACTGATGTTGATCAACAACCACCGTCACGTATGGACCAGAGGAGAAAAGCCCTCCAGGTGCCTCCTCCTCCAATACAGATTGGTTTTTGTCATAGTAACTCAAATATTTTTTTCCAACCACACGTCACTCACACACACACACACATACACATACATACACACACACACGCGCACACACATCTGTTTGGAAAGATGGAAAGTCCACGATGGGAAATGGATACATACACCCAACTGAACCGAACCGGATCCAACCAGAACTCGTTCAGACAGCACATTTCTGTACTTTTGAGAACTGTTTATTGTGATGATTTCAATGCCCTGATATTATTATTATTATTATACATTACATATTATTATATAGATTTGTAGTTTTACTGAGTTTTATTCAATTGGTATCTCATATTTCAAGGTGAAAACAATTATTGGATTTGAAAGTCAAATAAGTGCTAAAGTGGCCAAAAAACAAAATGATCAAGTCAACCAGAACTAAAGAGAGAAAACACACAAATAGTGATGCTGAAAGAGCGACTAACAACAGGAAGCAGAAGCAAGATGTCGTCTAAATGAAACCAAAGATCAATCTGGAGGAAAAAAGGAACAGTTCGCCCAAAATTCAAATATAATCTAACCGAATCAACCCTCCAAAGGCCCAGTGATGAGGGACTTTTGAGATTTGGGTCGACTGTCCCTTTCATTCTCTCCTTATTCTCTAATGTAGAGGGCTTGATGCTTCTTGGAGCAGAAGAAGTTCTTCCTGAGCTCACAGCTGCTGGTGTGGATGGGCTGGCTGCCTCGGATCAGCAGGGCGCCACAGGAACCTTCGGCCCCGCAGACGGGAAGCTGGTCGTCGAGCACTTGTTCTCCGTCCACCCACAGCCAGTGACCAGCCAGGTGACGCAGGCCCGTCCACGCCTGCCAACATCCAGCAAAGACACATGAAGAGCTGCTCAGTTCCTCAGCAAGCCTGGAGGAAGCTGTCCTACCTCCTCAGTGGTCGCCCCTTCAGCTCGCTCTCGTGCGAAGGCCAGGTCGTCTGGAGTCAAGAGGGTGGCCAGCTCGTAGCCCTGCTTCTGCTCCACCGCCTCCAGAGCCCTGCAGTGCTCCACTGCCTCCTCCCAGCTCTTCTTCTCCTTCACCAGGACCAGACGCTCCTCAGAGCAGATGAAGTTCTCCTTCATTGCACAGTTGCTCGAGTACCAACTTCCTGCACGCCCTTTGTGAGCAGCACAGTCTCCAGACTCTGTTGGTTGACCTGAACAAAGTGAGAATGTTCTGAAAACTCCTGGTTTAGAGGGTTCTCTTTCAAAGTGTGTGATAGTGAGACTCCCTGAAGAGAACCCCCCCCCCCCTCCCACCCCCCCATTGTTATAACTGTTATTAAACGTTAACATTATTAGACGGCAAACGTTTCAATGACTTTTATCTGTGACCACAATTCATTAAGCTTCTTATCAAAAAACTCCTGCAGTTTGGTCTTCAAACGTTGGTGCTTAATTTCAATCGGACGCCGGAGTTCACATGGTCTCACGCTGTGGTTGCTCGCAGCTCTTTGCCAATAACACACCATGGCAGCGGAAATCTTCAGGATCAATACATGGAGGTCCAAACGTTGAATAATCAGGGTCGTACTTCCTCCGTTTTCTGCTCTCACCAGACTCTATTTCACTTTTACTTGAGCTACTAAGAATCGTTCCATTTTGGATTCACTCCAAGCAAACACAGACCGCGGATCTTTTCCTTTGACCTTCCAGATGTTACGTTAGGAAGGTGAATTTGATGCTTTCAAAGGACTCATCTGGTTCATCAAGTCATCAAAGCTGCAAGACCACAATTTTGACAGACATGTGTAGGTGTGTGTTCATGTGTGTATGTGTGTGTGTGTGTTCGTGCGTGTGTGTGTGTGTGCGCGCGATCGATGATGTTGAGAAGTTATTGATGTTTGACATGTCACACGTGAGCCTCGCTGACCTGTGACCCAGGAGGTGAAGGTGGGAGCCTCTTCTCCTCTGGACCATCTCCATTCAGGGTTTGAATGGCTTCGGTACAAACCGATCCAGGCTCCTACCGCCGTGATCAGCTTGTTCTCTTCTGAGGTTCTGATGGTGACCAGGTCCGTGTAGTTCTGCCTGCAGATGGACCGGGCCTCTTTCCAGGTCTGCTTGTATACCTCACCAGGCACAATTTGAAACAATGAGGGGGTCCTCAGGCCCACCCAGCCTCCACAAACAGCTGGCAGCAGGAGCAGCAGCTTGTAGATGTTCCTCATCATGTTTGAAGCTGCAGTGGAGCACATTGATAGTGAAGGTTTTTAATCAGAATCACACAAAGCCTCCAGATATCACCTTGACTAAGATGGTTTGTTGAGCAACTGGTCGCCAATCAGTCAGCAACCAGTCACCAACTGGTCGCCAATCAGTCAGCAACCAGTCACCAACCAGTCGCCAACAGGACGCCAATCAGTCACCAACCAGTCAGCAGCCAGTCGCCAATCAGTTAGCAACCAATTGCCAACCAGTCATCCCCATGGACATGAAGTGTGTGTGTGTGTGTGTGTGTGTGTGTGTGTGTGCGTGTGTGTGTGTGTGTGTGCGTGTGTGTGCGTGTGTGTGTGTGTGTCAACCAGCAGTAAACCAGCAGCTATGCAAAGTGTCTCCTCAGCGCATTTTCATCGTCTTTGCAAATGAAACTGAGATTTGTTTTTTTGGCTCTAAAATCTTCTGTTTGTGGCTGCAGACGTTTAAATGTTCTGGTTCAGAGCCAAACACGACTGATCCTCAGAGATTAACAAACAACTGTTTTTCTTCTCTGACATTAATGTGTTTCAGCACACAGCAGGAGGAAGCTTCACAATCATGGCAGCTTCAGTCCAATTCTACCCATCCAGCAGATATTTCAGGGCGCTTCACTAAAGAGCAGCTCTCCATCACGCTCAGCAGTGATTGGACACAAACAGACCCCCCCCCCACGGTAAAGCCCAACTGTTCAAACACATCAAAAAGCTCACATTGAAAATATCTTTTTTTACTCCACACAAAATATTTGTAATATTTGAAGTAAAGATAATTCACCTGAACATGAGAGTTATTATAATAAGGGCGCAGGATGCGGTACTCACCTCAGAGACAGTCTGGCCGAGCCTTGCTGGGATGATGCACCTCAGGCGGAATGTGTGTGTGTGTGTGTGTCTGTGAGTGTGTGTGTGTGCTGCCTCTACAACATCATGACTGACAGCTCACACTGACCAATAACAGCACAGATCAGACTCCTTCTGATTGGGAGCCCAGTCTCACCCTGACTCTCTCCCAGTAAACACCTCTGATTTTCCTGCAGCTGTTACCAGCTGAACAGCAGCAGCTGTGTCGCGTTGCCAACCAGCCACGGATCAGTCACCAAACCGCCACCGACCAGTCCCCAACCAGTCCCAAAACAGTCGCCAACCAGTTCCCAACCAGTCGCCAACCAGTTCCCAACCAGTCGCCAACCAGTTGCCAACCAGTCACCAACCAGTTGCCAACCAGTCTCCAACCAGTCCCAACCAGTCACCAACCAGTTGCCAACCAGTCCCAACCAGTCCCAACCAGTCACCAACCAGTTGCCAATCAGTCACCATCACAGGCGTCCCAAACATGTCTTTACCCATAAACCCAGTCAAACCATCAAGGTGTTCCAGGAAGACTAAACACACCACGTCATGTTCATCCGACCTCTAACATCCGTCCAAATCCTGTCTCCGCCTGAGAGTGGAGCGCCGAGGGGGACAAAGACGCATTCACTCGTCCCGCACAAGACAAGACTCCGAGTCCCGAGTCGAGGATGACGAGTCCAAGTCCGAGTCGGAGGTTTTTGAATCTTATCAAAACCACCCTTGGTGAGTTCACTGAAACCTGCCACCATGTTTACTAGTTTGTTGGTAATTCTTCAATAATGTGAATTTAACTTGATTGGACGCCGTGCTGACAACTCATACACACACATACCCGCTTAAGTCACTTTGGGGACTGACTTTGAATTTCTGGAGACTTACACGAACCCTTATTACAACAACTACTTGCCTAACCCTAGCCTAACAATTACGTCTTTACGACATTCTGTTCTCTGAACCCTAACCCTAGCTGGGCCACCCTAACCCTAACCCTAACCCTAACCCTAACTCTAAACGTAGCCCGAGAATTAAGGCTGGTCTTTGACTGACCGTAGCTCCTGACCAGAAAATGCCAGAAGCCTGGAAACAGTGCCCCTTCCCAGGTTTTAGGACTAACGGTGCCGAACACGCTGGTATCTGTGCCGAGTCTCTACGACACTCCATTGCAGACATGACCTTTGACCCCCTGTCGTTGCAGTTATGGTAACCCTAACTTGAAGACACTTGCCATAACTGCTGATGCTGATGTGGTAGTGACACCAAACCAGGTCCTCACCCCCTATTTTCACAGCTGCCGAACACACTGGGCTTGGTCCTAAGTCTCTAGGAGCCTCCAGTTCTGAGATACGCATGTTCAGATGATCACATTTGGGCTGTATCTCAAGAACGCCAGGTCGTAGGAGCTCAGGACCTAGCTCGTTCAACTCAGGGTGCCCAAAAACCTATAGGGAGAACTTGGCTCCATGTCTCTACGACCTTCCGTTCTCTGAACCCTGACCCTAACCTCAACCTGCCCTAACCCTAACCACTGACCCCCAATAGACGTTTTAACAAGACCAATCAACTGGTCTTAAGTCAAGTGTGTGACCCCGATGTGGATATAAGCCAGTACACACACACACACACACACACACACACACACACACACACACACATAGAGTTGAGGGGGAGGGGTGAAATGTTTTGGTTGTCGTGTTCTCTTTGAATAAAAACACTTTTGTCTCTTCAAGTCAAAAGTTTGGAGTCCAAGCGAAGTCAGAGTCGAGTCATCAAACACAGCATGAGTCTGAGCTGCGTCCAGGTCATGTGACCCGGGTCCCCACCTCAGGCTGGGCGGCTTCAAACTGGGCCAACGCTCTGTTTCCTTCAGACGACTTTGCAGAGCGACCGCAGAGTTACATAACACGGCAGCTTTTGTTGCAAACTTGTGCAGCGTCCTGCACGTCCCCTGGAGGCAAACCTGTGTGGGAGAAGACTCGACCTTGAGGCAGAAGTGAGCGGGTAAACACTTTGAGAACGCTGTGTTCCCGCCACTGGCCCCGCCCCCTGGCCCCGCCCACTGACACATTGAACCTCAGCGCCTGCGGCTTCATGTCGCGCTGTTTACAGCTTAAACTGCTGCGTCACATGATCGCCTTTGTGTAACAAAATGTGTTTTCCTCCTGCAGACGGAGGCACAGGTGTGTGTGTGTGTGTGTGTGTGTGTGTGTGTGTCTCTGCATGTCAGCAACCAAAACAGCAGCGGCGGGTATGAGGAGGAGGAAGCTGTGAAAGAGTGAAACCCAAACCCAGATTCTGATTCAGATAGAACTTTAGTGATCCTCTCAGACGGCGGCTGCAGGGAAACTAAAGTTGTACAGAAAAGAACACAGAAGTGAAAGACGCAGGAAGCAAGTCATCAAAATATGAAAAATACAAAGACACAACAGCTCAGCAGTTTAACAGTTCTCTTCTCTGCAACCGTCCCCAGCGAGTCCCGGCCCACCACAGAGCCGGCCCACCTGATCAGCTTCTCAAGTCTTGAATATGTTAAATATTCATTATTTGGGGGGATTTTAACCCACTAAATGCTGGTAATTCAAATGCAATTCGAGGAGGATTTAATGATTATTATTATTAGAGCCTCAGATGGTCAATGATTAGCAGCAACATTCTGATTTTTTCTGCAGTGACAGATTTTTATAGCAAACTCTCTTATTAGTTCCTGGGGACAAAAAGCGTCTCCTTCCAAAAGCCCTCTGTAAAAATATCTCTCCTCAGTGCGAGCGTTGGCGTCCGGCCGAGGCCAGAGGTCGATGGCGGCCTGCTGGCAAAATGGCGGACGCCGACGGCAAAGAGACCCTGATGGCACCCGGAGTCCCACCGCACTCACGTCACGCTGTTTACAGCCCAAACTGCTGCGTCACATGACCGCCTCTGTGATACGGAATGTGTTTTGCTCCTGCAGCCTGAGACGCAGGTGTGTGTGTGTGTGTGTGTGTGTGTGTGTGTGTTTGTGTGTCAGCAACCTTAACCTGCAGCAGCGGGTTGAAGGAGGAAGCTGTGAAAGAGTGAATTGTGTCAAGGTTTGGGAGTCTTTAATCCTCGTGGTCACATGATCTCCCGCAGCACTTTGCTTCCTGTGAGAAGTCGTTGTGTGTGTGTTTATATCAAGTCACTGACGCTCATCTGCTTACATAACAATACACCAATAACAACAGAGGAGCATGTTCTCTACTCCCTAAATCACTCAACTTTCGCTTCCTGTGTCTTTTCACTTTGGCGTCACGTGATTGTGAGGAACATTGAGGACTGTCAGAAGGCTGCTGCTCTCGGTGACCTCTGACCTTTCACTTCCCCCCTGCGCCTGCTGAGGAAGCAGCCCAAACAGGAAGCGGCTGTGCGAGTCTCTGCCGTGGATCTCCTGGTTGCGATTTGCGGATGATTTTGCTGAGACAGCAGAGATGTTTGCTGGAACCTGCCGGAGTGGAGTGGAGCGGGGGGGCAGGGGGAGCCGGGGGGCGGCCGGGCCGGGTGGGCCGGGCCTGTGTAGCTTGGGGCTTCTCTCTATTGTGTTTTTGTACTCTTACTTTGTGTGCACATATTGTAAATAATTTAATTTCTTGGTGCTTCTTGTTTTCAGTGGACAATCGTGTTCAAGGCCATGAGAATAACTTGCTGGACTACAATTCCCAGGATGCTTCTCTAGCCTTTGCCATGTTTGAAACAGGTGTCTGGCATTTTGCAATCAAGCAACGTCGCTGCCTGAACCCTCATGTAGAGCTGCATTCACTCGTCTCATAAGGTCACAATGGCCGAACGCTGGCATTAAATTGACTTCCAGTGTTTGATTGAGTGGCTGCTGTTTTCTTGTTTTCTCCAGTTCTGTTTTTAACAGTTCCTCCTTCTCTGAGGTGAACATGTGATGATGTCTCCTCCTATCAGGATCTCCACATCAAAAGGAAGATGAATTAGTGTTGTGTTCATGTTCTATCAGCAAGGAATCTTGGTCTTTGGAGTCCAGGAACTGCTTGTAAACATGGCCAAAGGTGAGAGCAACACCACGCCACACTTTTGGAGTGAGGAGGAAACCAATCACTTCATCAGTGTGATGAAAGACACAAACATCCTGGCATTTGGAGACGCTAGAAAGTAGTGGGATAGACAGATCCACAAAAAGGGGAGCGCAAAGTTACGCCAAGCAGGGTTTGTAGCAGACCTTCTCCGTGCGTAGCTGCTTTGATCATCATATCACCATTGATAACAATCACCATGGAGACAGGAACAACCCTGTTTGATCACCATGGAAACACCTTATTCCCAATGTTTCACTAACAACCGGAATATGGACCTTAACCCCAATATGGACTGAGTGGAAACGCAGCCGACGAGTCTGTGATTTACGGTCTCAGCAGGTTTGGGCGTCTCAGATTCCTGCTGAGGGAAACCTGAGTCAGCCAAAGCCAGACGGGAGGAAACACCTTTCAACACTCTGAGCCCAAATCAAAGCTCCGGCTGCCTCCTGCTGCCACCTTGTGGTCAGTGGAGGATCAGACGCTGTTGCGTAGCTGAATTTGAGGTGAAGTGACGACTTTATTTAGAAAAAATAAGATATATATCACACCTGACCATCTTTGAATTTGCCTTCAGCACATCAACATCATCTCTCTGTCAGACATCAGTTTTTGTTTTCACTGTTATTTATTTATTACATTTTTTTAAATACTGTTTTTAATGTAGTTATTAGTGAAAATACTGAAGTATATCGAGACATCCATTTCAGGTTTATTTCATTATTATATTCTTTTATTATATTTTTAGATTTTTCTGTTTATCTACTTTTCTAATGTAGTTTTGCTTTGATTTAATTTTCCATTGGCCGTCCAGTGGGAGTTTGTTCCCGTTGAGGATCGACAGTCATGATTGTGATTCTGATCCCAATCTTTGAAATCGTTGGATACTGAAAGTATCATTTACGCTTACAGACCATCAGGCGCATTTGTGAAGGTTTGAGCCAAAAAAAAATAAATAAGCCAAAACCATGACGGATTGCGGAGGCGGAGAATCTGTCGGCCGCTCAGACAAACGTGGAAGCAAATTGTTTCAACCTTTATTAAACATAGCTTGCAAGATAAATATTACAAAGTTATTTCCTCCAAAATTAGCTTATTTTTTCAATCAATGCATAATTGTCAATCAACTGGCAGTATTCAAACAGCATTATTTTCATTGACTTTTTTGAAGACCGTTAAATATCAAGTATGTGCAAAAGGTCAGGATTGATGTAAGCAAAAACCCAAACAAAAAGGACGTAAATTAGTCTCCGCTCAATTTCATCATCTGTTTCTGCTTCCCCAGATGTTTATTTGCAACATTGTAAACATTATGCAAAACGCTTCTACAGGTAAATTGAAAAAAAAAAAAAAAAAGCAGCGGGGAACAAAAGAGAAAATTTTTGCAATCAAACGTTTCCCTGCGTCAGCAACAACAGGAGATAAAGCCGAACACCGACGGAGCCAGAGTGTGTTTGCTGGTGTTGGCAGGCAAAGTGAACATTGGTTTAGACGGGCGGTGGCGGCGGCGGCTGGTCATCACGCCGCGCCTACAGACGCGCTGCATCGCCTTCATCAAACGCTGGTAAAGGTCAGCTGAAGGTCACGGCAGACTGTTTTTGCTCATGTCCAAATTTGGTTTCTCTCGCAATCTGCCGGCGAGTCACTGCTTCCTCTCTGTTAACCCTTAAGAGTTACTTAAGTAAACTCAATCGTCCCTCAGGACCAAAAACGTCCCCTCCCTAAAAACTGCTGTAAAAATAACATACTCATATTTTCATCCACTTTAAATGTCCACTTTTTAAGTTTTTGATCAACTTCAGCCTGAAATATATGGATCACATATTAATTATTTGGGGGGATTTTAACTCTGTAAATGCTAGCTTGTTTACATAAAATTGAAAAAAAAGCCTAAACAACTTCAAAAACTCAAATAATATCCTTCAAATGCAATTCAATGAGGATTTAATTATTATTATTATTGGAGCCTCAGATGGTCAATGATTAGCAGCAACATTCTTATTTTTTCTGCAGTGACAGATTTTTATAGCAAACTCTCTTATTAGTTCCTGGGGACAAAAGCGTCTCCTTCCAAAAGACTGCTGTAAAAATATCAGATATTCATATTTTTTCCAACTTTAAATGAGTCAGTCTTGTTAATCAGCTGAAGGTGACCTGAAAGAAACACATCAGATATCAAATATTTTTTAGAGATTTTGACCCTTTAAATGGTCAAAAAGAGTCTGGACAAAAACGTCCCCAGGAACTCTTAAGGGTTAAAACTGGTTAAAAGGCAGATTCTGCTTAGATTCGATGATTGATTGATGGTTTTTGCGCCGCCTGCTCTGACACCAACACTGAAGCGTCCGTTCAGAGCAAGGGCGGGCGTAGGGCACCGCCTCTCCTCAGTGGGAGTGCGAGCGTTGGCGTCCGGCCGAGGCCAAAAGTCGTTTGTGGCCTTGTGGCAAAAACAGTGGACGCTGATGGCAACGAGACCCTGATGGCACGGAGAGTCCCACTGGACTCCACGCGTGCTGCGAAACATCCAAAGTGCTTTTCTCCGAGTTCAAAAATGATTTGGGGGATTTCTTTCAGAGTCTGAACCAATGAGCACTTTCCTGCAAACTCTTTATCTTGTACAAAAACCAAAGCAAATGCATCCAGGGAGACGCCTTCGAGAAGCAAAGGAAGAAGAAGAAGAAGAAGAAAAAAACAGAATCCCAAACATTTTGCACATTTGTTACACAATAATACACAGTGATCACAAAACGAAATGACAAGCTTCACAATATTCATGGCTTTTTGTTTGCTTTTCTACACAATATACAACCATTTAATTTCTTTTTTCAGTACAAGGGAGGAAAAAAAATGCTTATGTACAATAAGTCATTATTACTTCAAACCTAGCAAATATCGTGTCATTTATTTCATAGTCAATACATTTGTTTATTTTGTTTTTTAAACTGCAATAGAAAGAAAACTCAATTTAGACGTCAGAAAAAAGAAATCTAAAAACTGACATTTGAAAAGAATCCGCAGTCCAAATACAAAGGTGTGTGGATGCATCTGCAAAAGAGTGAGAGAGACAGGAGCTTTTTTTTTTTTTTTCGTTTTGTTTTTTTAATTTTTACTTAAGCTTGGCAGCAAAAGGAGACGCATGACAAAAATGTTGCTAAAAAGGAAATTGTGAATGGTAGTAAAAATTTACCCCAAGACATTTAAAATATATCCTTACGCCCAATTTCAACTGTTCCATCAATGTGACAATTGACTGAATTTTTTTTCTTTTTCTTTTTAAGTGTAAACAGCTCTTGTCCTATAGGTAGTTTCACAGTCTTGGCCAAAGTTTTGCATCTTGAGCTGGATGATTATCATTAGACGGCTCTGGACGCATCCGTCCGACAGAACGACTGGGAAAAACAAACCAAAAAACACCACTGGCTACAGTGTGTGTGTGTGTTTGTGTGTGTGTGTGTGTGTGTGTGTGTGTGTGTGTGTGAGTGGGCCATAGAGCAGTTACAAATAATAATAGTAATAATAACACTGAACCACATTCTGGCAGAGTCGGGGGGGATGTGCGGAGGCTGCGAGGTCACATCGAAGGGTGTTTCTGTCGGATGGCGCGTCGGCTTTGAGGTCGCGCGACCTTCAGCACCAACGTTTGGCTCAAAAAGGACGGCACTCGGACCCGGCGTCACTGCGACGTCGTCGCCATTTGTCCACAGAGGAGAAGCGAATATGACATTCATCATCCGACAGTCGCTCTCAGCTCACTTTTCATCATCAGAAGAAACCAAGTTGTTGATTTAACCCTTAAGAGTTCCTTAAGAAAAAAAACTTTCTCAATCGTCCCTCAGAATGAAAAACATCCCCTCCCTAAAAACTGCTGTAAAAATAACATTCTAATATTATTTCCACTTTAAATGAGTCAATCTTTTTAATCAATTCAGCCTGAAATATATATACATCAAGTATTAATTATTTGGGGGGATTTTAACCCTCTAAATGCCAGTTTGTTTACGTAACTCCACAGTATTTTAATTTAAAAAAATTCAAAAATTCCATAAAATGCAATTTAAGGAGGATTTAATGATTATTATTATTAGATCCTCAGATGGTCAATGATTAGCAGCAACATTGAATCAGATTTTTTCTGCAGCAAACTCTCTTATTAATTCCTGGGGACAAAAAGCGTCTCCTTCCAAAAGACTCATATATTAATATTTTTTCCAACTTTAAATGAGTCAGTCTTGTTAATCAGCTTCAGCCTGAAAGATACACATCAGATATCAAATATTTTTGGGGGGATTTTGACCCTCGAAATGGACCAAACCGTCCCCAGGAACTCCTGCGGGTTAACTGGTGAATTCTGGGTAAAATTGGAGAGGAAATACAGAGCAGAGACCAGCGGCGAACGCTGAGTCGTGTTCAAATCACAGCTGTTGGCGACAAATGTTTTTCCCAACTCCTCAAAACTAAGTGCTGTCGTTTTTCATTGATTTGTTTTTCAAATTAACAGGAGACAAGAATTTTCTTTTTAAAAAGTGCTCGTGTTAATAAAGGGACATTCTTGCCTTTTTAAGCCTCAGCGAACAATCACTTGCTGCTCAACAGAAAATGCTTTCAACAAGAGGAGGAGACGGCAGGATGCTAACAGCTGACCGCCAAGGACGCCAACGCCTGAATGTTTGGATGGAACATGCTAGCGTTAGCATTAGCATCAGTCCTCAGCTTGGCTACTTCACTGTTAATTAAACACGACGTGCATGTTTGTCTTTACGTGATTTCTCTGTTCTGCGTTGAGTTTGTTGATGAGATTAGCCCCGCCCCCAGCACAGCCCCGCCCCCGACACAATCGCTTCTTGGCTCGGGAATCAGGGCAGGTCGGTGCTCTGACAGTCTGGAGCTGGAAACACTGGAAACTCTGGCTCCAACCAGCACTCGAACCAGCTCGGTGCAGAAATGGGAGGAGCTTTTTGAGCGCTACTTTGCACTTCGTCGGTAAACTTTTTCTTTTACTTTAATGGAGATCAAAGTGGTGAAACCCTCGGGGTTCCGTCACCGTTTTTAGAAGCCCGGATGGCTCATTTCCACCGCTAGCGTTGCGTCTGCGCATATAATAAACGAAAAAGACTGTTTTCGGGTTGTGTGTTCGTGGCTGTGGAAACTCATCAGCCACAACAACACAACAAGAGTTAACTTGTTTCCATGGTAACCGCTTTCCAAAAACGACATTGATGCGTCATTCAGCACACACACACACGGCCCAACAAACACACACCCATATGTGCACCCGCACAACAGACACACACATACAACACAGACACACACACGGCCAAACAACACACACCCATATACGCACCCCAACGACACAGACACACCCTCCCCCAAACAGCAGACACACACACACACACAGCCGAACAACACAGACACACACAGCACCCCCCTCACTCCCCCAACACACACGCACACGGACACACACACACACGCACACGGACAGAGCAGCTCCTCCTCTGACACTGGTCTCGATGGGAACCATCAGGTCTCTCTGGGTTTGTGGTTCTATTCAAACCCGCCTCCACCGCACTGTGCTGCTCATCTCACACACACTGGTCAATGGCGGCGAGACGCGGCGAGTGTCGCTCACGGACCGCAGACACAAACGGTGGAAAACTCGGGTGGGCGACGGGTTGGAGGGTCTGTGGTTCAGATTTTGAAAATGCGAGGTGGGACGAACGTGCGCCGGCGATCGCGTCTCCTCAGGCAGTCTTTGCACCGACGCAAAACATTTACACAGATCCAAAAAGAAAAGGTGACAGCACGCCAGAGTTAAAGCCCCGCCCCCACCGACACACTGACGCAGCCCGCAGCCCCCAGCTCATCTCCCCCAACTCTCTGCTCGGCATCCAGAGCGTCAGGACTCTTTCATTGTAACATTCTTCTCCTCTTCAAAAAAAATGTTTTTTTTCCAATTGGAAATATGCAAAGTGCTCCTCTGGAGTGAGGCGACCTGTGTGCAGAGCGTGCACACAATGATTGATCCGTGTCTCTCCCATAAAAGATATAATCCACATCCTGTTTTTCTCTGAAGCTAGGTATCTATACATAATCCATACAGATATTTCAAATAGTTTCTGTTTTAACTATGTTGATTATTATCGTCTCCTGAGGCGAGTACCTCTCAGGTATGCCGCCGCTTCATGAGGAGACGCCGCAAAAAAGGAACAAAAAAATAAGGAAACAGAAAGAAAAGGTAGGAATTCGGGGGGGAGGGGCAACGATCAGAAACTCTTAAAAACCCAAATGTAACAACAAAATGAACCCAGCTGTCCGGGTTCGTAGGTTCAGGGTCCGAGGCCGGCCGGCACAAAGAGCGCCGCCGCCTGCAGACTGGAGTCCTTTTCACTTTCAATGAACGTGTGATGTCACAGAGGAGCTGCTGGGTACAAAGTCTGTGCATACTGGATAACCAAAGGTATCGGGGGGGCGGGGGTGGGGGAGGGGGCAGGGTGGGGGGGCGGAGCAGACAGTGGCGGGCGGTGGGATGTGATGGAGGCAGGAGGGGAGAATCAAGTTGCTTCTCTCTGTAGAGACCGTCGTCGTCCCTTTGAACACTGGGTGGGGGGGCTGGGGGGCCGGGGGGGCGGGGCTGGGTGGGGTGGGGGGGGGGGCGGGGCTGCAGACTAAAGTTCTCTCCTCACTGGAGTCTGTTTTTGTTTCGCTGGTCCGCTGGAGCTGCTGCATCCACTCGCCTACAGTCCTGCTTGGCATCCAAACATGTGGAGAGGCTGACATCAGAGAGGAAGGAAGCGATGACCTCTGGGTGGGAGGTGGGGGGGGCGGGGGCGCAGGGGGGGCGCAGGGGGGCCGACCAGGAAAGGAAAAGGCTTCCAAATCATCTGATCACATAGGATTCTCTTTTGAAGACGTCTGCACCGTCTGTCCGTCATTTCCAGTTCGTCAGAGTTGAACTCCAAAGCGTGAGGGAGCAGCTCCCCTCTGATGAGATGATGATGTCACGGCGGGCGCTCGGCCCTCAACTTCACCCACCCGCTCCACCTTCTCCACCTTTAGAACGGCCTCCTCCTCCTCTTTTCAAGAGCAAGCAGAGCAGTTACCATCGGTTTGGGTCCTACCAACATGTTCCACGTTGATACCTCAGATGAGTGAGCTAACACTTATTACAAAGCTTCAAAGTTGTTAAACTTAATGTTGCATAGCAACCAGAATGCACCCTGTTGATCTTCTGTCACTAGCAATACTCACATCTAAGCTTTATAATCATGTGGAGCAAAAAAAAATCCTATATGATCACGGCCTGAAGCGACCCTACGATGATCTGCCGTCACTTCGCAACGGCAGAGAAACGAAAAAAATGGACCAAACACTTTATAAAATAAAATAAAAAGCATAATGAATAATAGTAACTGAAGCAAAAAAGGTAGTTGCAGGTATAATAATAATAATAATAATAATAGTGCTACCAACAGCAATAATAATGGGAATTACACGTGTCAAACAAAGCTGACCAAGAAGAATTTACTAGAATAAGAAAATTTTTGAGATGCACCGACAATTTAGTGTCTTTGTGTGACTTGGTGGGTTTTCATGGGTTGATTGAAGGTAGAGGCACACGGACAGGCACTGCATGCGATGGGGGGGGGGGGGGGGGGGGGGGGGGGGGGG
>CAESWR010000177.1:343655-358254 GCA_903171835.1 Mullus surmuletus | reverse complement strand
TTAAGGTTCAAATGTATGTAAGTCATTGGTTAATAATCAATGGGCCAGTTTTTCTCATAGCTACTGTTGCTGACTATTGTTCTCTGTTTGAGTAATAGCACTTGATCAAGCCTTTTCTAACATTCCATACTACGCCTACTATAAGCCATAAAAGTAAGAATGATTCCTGCTGATATCGGACCAGATCGATATCGGTATCAGCCAATACTCAATCTGTTTAATTGTTTAAAAAAATCTGGAAAGATGTATGCAAGTCAAGTCTGATGTTGCCTTGCACAAAAGAATGATCCCAGTCTTTTCACACAATGAGACAAAGTCTGTAATTCAGCGCTGTTTTTCGGTATCGGATTGGATCGGTATCGGCGGATACTAAACCTCTGATATCGGTATTGGTATGAGAAGTGAAAACAGTGGGGGGGTGCATCCCCACTTCTAGGATCACCTTAGAAGACATCCACTCATCTGGAACTCATCTTGGTCAAGAAGTGGGAATAGAAACAGCCCCAGTATCTTTACATATGGACCTGCTTTAGAGGGTGGACATCTCATCCACTGCCGGCTGACCATCTGACAATATTCTGGCTAAATTGTTTAGTCAGTGCTCTCAAAGGAGATTCATCGATGTTTAAACAGAGAGAGAGAAAAAAGGGCTGCATATTTAGCACCGTCTTACCCACCAATACGCCTTTTTATACACACTGGATTACCTCGGAGCAATTAGAGGTTCAGTGTCTTGGCCTTTGACATGGACCCACTAGGCTGGGGATCAAACCCGTACCCCCCCCATGAATACGAGATCAAGGCCACTGACATACTGGGCCATGACACCCCCCCCCCCACATACACACACACACACCACCAAACCAGTGGAAACTCGTGCAGGCAATTCAACAATATTGTGACTATTGTTTCACGGTGCATAAAAGATGGGACGTGTCACTGAGAAGATCGGGCCATATTCCGAAAGTAGGTGAATCAAATCTGTACTGCGCCGGTGAATGCATGGCGTGAATGACGTGTGGCTCAAAGGCAAAACTACTGGGCCGCCACAACCGGTTGCTCGGGGTTACTGCAAAAAGGTCTCGAGACCCAACGCAGACAAAAGAGCTCACCCAAGGCTCGGCCCATTGTTTCTACTCCAACATGCTGATCAGGAGCACTGAGGGGTTCAGCTTCTCGGGCAAAGACCCCCTGACATGGAAGCCGCCACCAGAGGTGTCGAAAGTACTCACAGTCATTACTAGAGGTATTACTAGAAGTATAGATACTAGGGTTTAAAAAGACTTCTGTAGTATCAACTCCAGCTTTTCACTCAAGTCAAAGTGTAAAAGTAGTGGTTTCAAAACTACTTAAAGTATAAACGTAAAAGTAATGTACGGGGGGAAAATGGCATTAAGGAGCAGAGTTTATGCGGCGCCCCCCACAGGCTCCTATAGAGCACTAACGAGCCCACCTCCCCAAAACACATGTTTCTAAAGACCATCATGACTATAATGTTATATCAACATGTTTCAGCCGCATTGATGCTCATTGACAATGAGGGCTTTTTACTACAATGCAAATACATGAAAGAACTACTACTGAGGAATGTATATGTTTATACTTCTCATCCAACCAGTCAAATTCATTCTATCCAGATGTCCCCATTTATTGAGGCCATTTTGAAAAAGTAAGGAGTAGAGCTGTCAAGATCTCAGATTTTCACTGCACAATTATCGCGGACAAAAAATGTCACGGTATCAACAAACATTGAAATATTAATGGTACAATCAATGAAACCTGGGAGCCACGCTAGCTCGGTGCCGGCAAGGAAGGGGGAGGAGTTGTGACTTGGGGGGCTACAGGAGGGAGATGAGGCAGAGCAGAAGAAAACGGGGCAGATGTAAAACGCACACCGTTTTCGAGCGGCACTGGATCATTTACATGATATTATCATATGCGCATTTTTAACAATATTGAAATGTCATCTTTTTAATAAAGCAGTTATCATCAATACATGTATACCGTGACAGCCTTGCAACCCTGTTTATATGTATATTGCTGTACTGCTTAGATATCACTTCTTGTACAGTTATAATTGTTATTCTTTTATTTTATTTTTTACTTTATTTTTACCTTTTTCTATGCCCCCCCCCCCCTTTGTGCACACACATTATTATTATATCTTTATATTTGAATTTTATACTAGATGTATATAGAGGTAATAGAGGTCGGATAGCTCCTGAGTCCCAGTTGCGGGCGTCAGGGGCTGCCTCTTTTCTTTTATCTAATGATTTAATTTCATTTACGTTTGCATTGCATAGCTGTTGGGGTTGTTGCAATTCTTATTTAACTGTTGTTGTACATGTACACTTATGCATGTGACGTATAAATCTCTTAAATCAGCCCATGTAAGAAGTAGAAAGTAGAGACAACTGCGTGAAAATGCAAGGAATAAAAGTAAAAAGTCAGCTGAAAAATAATGTCTCCAGTAAAGTATAGAAACCCCAAATTTCTAATTAAGTAAGGAACAAAGTATCTGTACTAAACGCCGCTGCTCCAGATGTAGAGCCGCGGAATAAAGCACAATCAAAGGATGCAAATGATCAAGTTGGAATGTAGAGTGTGTACAAAATGGCTGCCGAGGCATAATCCCCGTAACATCCCCCGAGACACTTCACAACCGCAGTCCACATTAAGGTTCAGAGCGGAGCGTCGTGAGGGCGGCCCTCACTCACTCCTGCTGCTGCCATATAGGTCACCATTAAGAGGAGCGGCGCGGCGCGTACACTCGGGCTTTGTGCCGGGGTCGCGCCGGGTGAGCGGCACGCTACGTCAACACTAAGCTGTCACATTTTCAAGACGGCTGTTTGTGTGAAAATACCCAGAGAACCACAGAATCCTGCACGTACAAGAAAAATCAGAGCCCAGCTGAGCGCGGAGTCATCGTCTCCTCTCTGTCGAACCTCCCCGCCATCACTAGGAGTGTGTTGGCGTGAGCTGACAGTTGCGATCATACACACATGAACCCACGGAGAGGCTACATCACGTCTTTGAGCCTCGGCTTCCTGCTCTCCACGGCGTTTTCCAGATTAATGGCACACAAAATTTATCCTATCTGCCTTACTGATGACTTATCGATCGCTGTCAGTGTCAAGAAACAGCAACACATTGCGTGGAAACGGTTGAAAAACACTTTCATTGCATTACATTCGTCCTTAACTGAATCAGAAAAGACATTTCTGGGTTTTGCAGGCAACGTTTGGTGTGAGAGTGCACGAGGTGAATCCAAATGAGTCCGTCACATGCAGAAAAAATATCAAGGTCAACTTTGCAGAAAGAACCTACAGCTTCTGAGGCCTCAGGGGTTGTTTGAAAAAAGAAAACCTCACAATCATCGACACAATCACTTAATCACTTCATATCTTCCAAACAACCTCAAGCAACAATGCAAAGTGACGCTGGTCACTCCGGCTTTGGCACAATAAGATCGGGTGTCATGTGTGACCCTCAGCAAAGGTCGTCTGCTGCTACCTGACTTGGATCATCTAGCCTTTACTTAATTTAGGCCAATTGCAATCATGATGCCACTTTCAATCACTTCACCATCCTGCTAGCTGGGACTCCTCCTGCTGCTGGTGGAGCTTCCACGGCTCTCCACTCTCCAGCAAAAACCCATATCACAATCACTTTGGCTCAATTCAAAATCTGAGTATTCGCTGATTTGTTCCTTTTAGCACCTTGAATTCAAACTTAAAATGTTGTTGAATTAAGAAACAGGAAAGTGATTAAAATGAAGTCAAAATATATATACAAATATGTCACAAAATGAAAATAACACACAAGAACAACTAATTAAACAAGTATCCTAAATGGAGCTTTGCTGTGGTGGGTTCATTGCCACGACCAACAGCAGCAACTCCCGAACAACAAAGATGGTGGATTTAAGGGGGTTCGGGGTCACGTACTCAGAATTCTTTCATTAAAATGATCACACTTTCATGATAGTGGGAAGCCAAACTTGCGATTGTAATGAGAAGTGATTAATTGTCCATCCTGACTCAGTGGCATCACAACAGAGGAGCCAGAGATAAGCGACCAATCTGTCAAATGTTGACGTGTCTGGCATTTCTGCGTATCAGTTATCTGACATTAATTGGCTGGAGGGTGAACCAACGTTTGACCAATGATTGAATTGGAACACTGTTGATGATGGATCCGTCCCACCAAGAAATTTCTTTGCATTCAAACCATTCTCTGACCAACCAAACATGGCGTCAATAAGCCTTTTCTTCGCTGAATATTAACAATAACCCAGTTGTGCACCGCCATACACCAATAATGATCTCCCCATCAAAAAGCAAGATGAATTGGTGTTGTTTGCATGTTCTATTGGCAAGGAATCTTGGTCTTTGAAGTCCAGGAACTACTTGCAAACATGGCCAAAGGCAAGAGCAACATCACGCCACACTTTTGGAGTGAGGAAGAAACCAATCACTTCATCAGTGTGATGAAAGACACAAACATCCTGGCATTTAGAGACACTAGAAAGTAGCGGGATAGACAGATCCAAAGTTACGCCAAGCAGGGTTTGTAGCAGACCTTCTCCGTGCGTGGCTGCTTTGATCGCCATATCACCATTGATTACAATCACCATGGAGACAGGAACAACTCTGTTTGACCACCATGGAAACGCCTTATTCACAATGTTTCACTAACCGCAATATGGACCTTAACCCCAATACTGACTTACTGGAAACGCAGCCACCATCCCCTCATCTAATGGTGAGGCAGATTCCTGAGCCTAAAGAGGAAATTAACAGTCAAGGGATGCAGAAACTTTTGCCCAATGACTGCAACTGCTTAAAGATGCGTTTGGTTAAAGAAAAACAATGCGGTCACACCTGGAATGTTTGACTGGACCAAAGGTTTGGAGCATGGGGGCCGAGTCAGAGTTAGCAGAAACAGGCAGAGTCGACCCCGGTCACACAAGTCGCCTTCATCCCGAGTTATCCAATCAAAAGTAAGTGCGGGTTTGAACGCACTCGGATCATTAAAACCCCATTCAGAGGTGGTCATGTGACCACGCTGAAGGACCGCCCCCTAACTGATGGCTTCTCATCTGTGCAAAACAGCAGCATTACAGAAGCGCAATTCTTGGAGGTGGGTCTGAGAATTTTCAAAGAGTCCTTGAACATGTGAAACAAATACCTGAAATATCTCGATAAGGACGTGCTTTTCATTCTTTGTTACTCCAGCCGGCTTAGTGTGGTTTAGTGCGTCAGTGTCTCCCGCGGATAAAGAAAAAGCATTACGATCAGCCTGAAAATGCAGAAATGCTGTCCGTGGTTTATTTGCATAAAAAGCTGGGGGGCTGGGGGGGGCTGATCCGATCGCAAGTGGTCACCTGAGATGCAAGGTGACACCGGATGGGAACACACGATCCACTTCTGATGGGGTCGCTTGGGACACATTTTAAAAGCAAGTGGGAACAGACTCAACATGTCACAATGGCTACGTTTCCATGCAGTCAATATTTGGTTTAAGGTACATATTCCGGCTAGTGAAACACTGGGAATAACCCGCTTACATGGTAATTGTAATCAACTGGGACATCCCGATCAAACCAGCACGGACATTGTGCCACGCAACACAATACGTGTAATTTCCACTTCTTTTTCCTGTATCCAAAACAACAGCAGCACAGCAGATAATGAACAGTCTGGTTAGCAGTTGCCTTCCTTTGTGCTTTGGTGCTGGTACTGATCCACCACCAGTACTTGGTGCTGGTACTGACCCACCACCAGAGACCAAGATTCCTTCCCAATGGAACATGCAAAGAACACTAATTCGTCTTCCTTTTGATGGGCAGATCCCTGTAGGCGTAGACATGATCAAATATTCACCTTAGAAGAGGAGGAACCCAGGCGGAATATTCAGGTTTTTTCGGGAATATGAGAATATTCCAGTTATATAAAGTAGGCTCCCGCACGCCGTTGCACTCTTAGAAATCTTTATTTAAGTGAGCGCAACAGATAAGGTATTACCCGATGAAGGTCAGGTATTACCTGATGAAGGTCGGACGGACCGAAACGTTGTTCCTTAAATAAAGATTTCTAAGACTGCAACAGTGTGCGGGAGCCTACTATATATTACGCGATAAGGGTGGCACCTTCCCAAGGTGTGTTGAGAATTCTTCCTTGTTTTGGAACATCACAGTTCCAGAAATGGGTTATTGGTGTTAACATGGCCCATGCGCAAATGGGTTATTGCTAATATTCCGATTAGAAAAGGCTTATTGACTTTATGGAAACATAGCAAATGACTGTCACTGCATACTATCAAATAAATCTTTAGATATCAGCTTGGACCACGATGTCCGGATTCCAGAGGAGCTCCAGAGGTGTTTGGGGTCGTACTCTAGTTTTTGACTCCTAGGTTCAACGGCAGTTCAGGTACTAAACCAGACCTTTTTTCAAACCTTTTCCGTGACAAATCCGCAGAATAAAAGTCATGCCGCGCCAGCTGCTAATGGCTGCTGCGCGTGCTGCAGCCAGATAACAATCAGGCGGCTATTTGAGGTCAAGTTCAGAGCAAGTGACATCGGAGGACTGAAGGCGAACAAAAACAGCGAACTTGCGGGAGGCGAACAGACGACCGGAGCGGCGCGCACACACACACACCAGTGTTTGTGTTCCATTGATGCGGCCCCGTGGTTGTGACTCAGCAGTGATGGAGTTGAAGGGCCGGCGTGCTGCCTGCGCGGCTGTGGCGGCGGCGGCCCGGGCTGCAGCTGCGTGCTCCTCGTGCCCGCCATCCTTCAGGAGAAGAGCGGGAGCAGCTACCGTCTGGCTCCTTTAGCCGATGCTGAAAAATTTGGAGAGATGTCTGGGGACAACAAACCCCTCCCAGTGCCAATGGGAGCTGGAGCGGCATCTCCACACAACACACACACACACAGGCCGGCTGAAGAGGATGCTGGGGATGGGGCTGCTGGGAATATGACCAACATTTGCATATGGCTAGTTTTTGATACTAATGAGACCAATCAGAGCGGTGCCCATAGCAACAGACTTGTAACTGGTTGTGCGAGTTGGTGATGTTGGGATGCGGTGTATGAGCCAATGGGATGCCAGGAGACGGATTCTGCTGCATGTTGATGGCGTGTTGAAGTCACATGGCCTTCACCTGGCAGGATGTACGACAACACACGGGCACACAAACACACAGGCACACCTTGCACCTACCACTAAGACACAACGCTGCTCTTTATTAAACGAGACAACAGCTCATTGTGGGCGTTGCTATGACAACCAGTCTTCTATTTTTAAGCCGTGCCACTAATCAATTCCTGCTCTGCTGTCGCCCGAGGGGTGGGGGTGTGCGTGCGAGGGTGCTGATGGGAGGAAGGGATGGGGGGTGGGCACTGGTAGGGGGCAAAGGAGAGGAAGAAAGGCGGGAAGGAGGAGGGGCAAGTGTGAAGTTGGAGACAAAGAGCAGAGGAAGTGGAGAGCGGAGAGAGAGAGAGAAAGGGAGGAAAAAAAACAGCGAGTGTCTGGGATTTATCTCATACCGACGCAGCGGAGGTCGTCATCTAACAGCTACAACCACTGAAACAAGGACGCTCCGAATCAATTAGACGCAGCTGCTTATCGGATGGCCATGCTGAGAGTTTAACAGTTGCAGCCAGTAAAAAAACAACAACAAAAAAAACCACGTATGTTCGAGTTTTGCAACTGGACTGTCGCCTCTGACCAAAGTCCAGAGCAGCTACGCCATCTGAAAGCGGCTCAGCGTCACGTCATGCTCGCCGCCGGCACCTCGCCTCGCCCAAAACACAGCCGCCCAACCTCTGGTCACCAACATCCACAATGAACATGGACGTTAATATATACTGGGGTTGCAAAATTCCGGGAATTTAAACTTTCCATGGGAATTTGGGGGAATGTATAAAAAACGCATGTACCTGGTTATATCCATGTATAAATATTTAATATTTTGGTTTGTTATGAGCAGACATGCATGCAAACATGTCGAATGAAATAAGTTTAAACAACATTACAAATGAATTTTCCCTCACTGAGTCTAACTGTCATGAATATAGGCATCAATATTTGTAAGAATCAAAAGTGAAAACATGTCTGGTACAACATTTACATCAGTTTTTACAACTGGAGAACTTTGCTGGTTTCTTTCACAGAACAACAAAAACCATGAATGGGGAAAAATCAAAGAAGGTTCAGGTATTTACAAAAGTCCAGACAGATTCCTGATGGACCCTCCGCTCCCAGAGTTAAAATTCTCATGGAAATGTTCCACCCCTTTGCTACCCAAATATACATACATCTTGAATACAAATGTGGAAAATCTAAAAAACCATAAGTAAAGGAATCCACTCAGGCACGTCACAGGGACCCACACATCCATATGATGCAAACTGGAGAGCTGAAGCTACACGCCGAGACTGTTCCTGTGTAAAGGGGCGTGGCCTGGTGTGGCGTGGAGGCGGGGACACTGCTGCTGTCTCAGACTCTCGGCTGCCGCCGCCGTCCAATCGGCATTTAGCTCCAGGTCCAAACATTCAGGTTGCTCAAAAGGGCCCAGTGGGAACGCCACATCCGTGCTAACGAGCTAATCTATGGGATGACGTTACCATATCAACCACAAATGCTCCCCATCCTCGTTCCATCAGCAGTCGGATATTGCTCGGCCTGTTTGTAGGGTTTGAGAGAGGGACGACACGGGAAGTGGGATGGAATCACAGCTGACGACCCTTAGCCTGGGTGAGCCTGGTTAGCCTGGGTGAGGCTAGTTAGCCTGGGTGAGCCTGGGTGAACCTGGTTAGCCTGGGTGAGGCTGGGTTAACAAGCAGTGTGGGAAAGGAGTCAATGCTGATTGGTTAAACCTTGTTTAAAGAAAACCAGCTTTTACAGGCTAGTTATGGAGGGGAAGTAGTTAATGTGATTAGCGTTCATTTCTGTCTGTCAGTCAGTCAGTGGGAAACAAAGAAGCTGGAGTTGGTCACAACATGCACGGTGCGTTTACTGTCCCTCCCAAGACTGATGTGTTTAAGCACAGCTAATATACTAAATGTTACACCTCCAGATATTCGACTTTTTATTTGAGAAAGCTTTCAAATCAACGAAATCACCCACGCATCCTCATGCTCGTACTGTATTATTGTCCCTGTATTGAAAATCTAAAAACCATCGTAGATTGTGCCCTTGTGTGTAATAATATTTGGATGGACGGACGGATGTGGCACAAAAAGCTCATGGTTCCTTCCAGGGAGACGATGGAATCACCTCCACCCGCCTGCAGGTGAGCGGAGGTGGCGTGTGCGGCGTGTGGACGGCACATACAAGGCCAGGAGCTGTGATACTGTGATAGTGTTGGCAGCAGGTGATGTCTGCAGCAGCCCCACTGACACAGAAAACACAATGGGCACAAAGTTAGAGTCTGAGAAAGAAGGTTTGACGGCTCGGCTGTCGGCAGCAGTATTTTTAGCGGGGCAAACACCCCCCGAAAATACGGTGTGTAAATATATCACAACAGAAGTAGGTGATATCCAGGCACGCTGTGCATAACGCATGACATGTATCAGCTACACTGCAGTGTCACACACACACACACACACACACACGTTCACATCTTGATTGTTGTCTATTATGAACAAAGATAATAATCAGACCCAGTCAGCGGAATTATACCTGCAGCAGAGGTTAATATTTAGTTTTTGCATCCAGAACGTAGTATGCTATCACCACTTACAGTACACCGCTATGACCAATTATAATGATAGAAAACAATCCTGTTGATCAATCAACTTTCAGTTTATTCTTCTCGTCATACTGACACATGGGCTTCAGGTATCGGCCGATACGGAGTACCAATCCGTGGTTTTTAAAAGATATTATTACCGTTTCAAAAAATGCCAACTGTAAAAACCCAGATGTATGAGATTGTTGCCATTGTTGTACAATAAAAATACATACAAAGAATGAATGTCATAGGAGCTGATGGAAATTTTCTATTGTAGATTATCATAGAATTTTTTTTATTGGCTATTTTTGAGAAACTGTTGTAGCGCAGCCACATTTTGTAAAATTAAGATCACCGGATGATCAGCCAGACGCAACTCTCAAAAATCAATCAGGAGGTGGACGTGGAGGCAAAGCCCCGCCCCTTGCTTGATTCCATGGACTCGATTGGCTGCCTGGGCCAAACATGACAACGGTGCTACTCGCATCTGATGCTCAAAAGTTACAAATATTTTCAATTTCCATCGTTCGCGTGCGTCCAAAAAGCCTCCTGACAGCCAGTCAGGCGCGTGGTATCACAGGAACACACTGGTGGCGTTTTGTAGCATCTCATTTGGGTGTGATGGCGCCCAAACGCTACGTAAGGCTAGCGCTGTGTGGCGAACGCTCGAAAACACTGCTGCTGATCCAAACGACATCCGGGTCGGGAGCCGAGCAGCATCGCCACAAATCCCACTGTATGGTTTAAGAAGGAACCACTTCCTGTTTGAGAGAGTTTGCGGGCCAACGCCAACACCGCCAAGTTTCTACGTGGTATCGGATCAGTGCTTAGACGCGTGTACGCGCCGGTATCGATTCCAGATAGCGATTTGTTATCTCTAAAGCCTAGTTCACACCGGACACGACGGACGCCACCTGGGCTGCCACTTCACATGCAAAGTCAATGAACAGCCGCATTTAGGCGCCACCTCACGCCACGCCATGGACGCCACCGGGTCGCTTTGGACGCATGACCAGGTCGTGTTGTTGGGTCACCAAAGCTGAAAAATGAAAATGTTGTGGACGATGTGCCGTGACAGCCAATCAGCATTATCTGTCATGGCTTCACTGGATGCCGTTGTTGCTCTGAGATCATTGCCTTGTAGGGCCGCGTATTGTTAAAATGTTCAATACCAGTACCCTTAAAACGATACAGATACCAATTGAACACTTCATCTGATACTTTTTGTTACTTCATTCAATATTAATCATGCGAATAGAAAGCAATCAGTTGTGCGAAACCCTCCCCACAATTGAAACGATTTTTACACAAATACAGTTTGAGAGAACTGAAATAACGCTTGAGGTGACAAAACCTCCAGTAAAACCATAGAAACAGTCTTTTTTTTTTTCTACATCTGGGTACAAAACTACCGACCGCAGATATATCTTGGCAGGCGCGGTTTTGATACTACTTGGTCCTGGGTTGTTTCGGTCGATACCTGAAAGGTATTGGGTAGTGATACTCAGCCCTATTGCTGTGTTCCTACACCCAGAGATTTATGTGACCATGGCGCAGTTTGCCCGGAATGATTAGCATTTAGCATTAGCACTGCAGACTGCAGACGGTCCCGCTACTGCATCTTACATTTGTCAAGTATTTCAAATTTGGGGGGGGCGTGTAGTTGTGTGTTTTTCCAGCTTGTACATCCAGAGTGGTAACAGACGCTGTTTCAGTCATTGCCTGAAATCACAAATAAAATGTCGTGGAGAAACCGGAATGAGAACCAAGTGAGTGACGTCACTGAAGCGACTTGAGCACCAGGTGCCACGGTGACAAAATGAGCCATGTTATGGAATCGCGACGTGACTGACATGAACAATGCGATACTGGTAGCCAAGTCGCGTCCGGTGTGAACGTGGATTTACGCTCCAAAACGGTCCCTGACTTCAACAAAATGAATATGAGGAAATTATTTTGAGGAAATAACAAGTACACTGATAAATAATTGACGCGGTTTGATGGTTCGATACAGTAAACAGCAGACTTGGTCGGATCCTTTGTGTCTCCCTTGATGAAATACCACTAACAGAGTATTCACTAAAAATGGAGCTCGCGTTATTCTGTTTCCTGAGGTACAGTTTACAGAAATTTAATTCGTCTTCATTATATGACAACAGATGTGTGTGTGTCTACTGCAATGCTCGAATATCTTCTAGCGTATCCTATTCCCTGAAAAAAAGAAAAGAAAAAAAGAACAAGCTGTAATTTTTTCCCTTTTTTTTTTTAAATTCATTTATTTTTGCTCAGGGAACAGAGTGCAGTCAAAATGCACTCAGCTAGTCTGAGCCGGTTTCTAACCTCAGGGTATGGAATTATCTCTTAATATGTAGCCGTTAGTGGTCAGGTCGTCACACAGCGAGACAGTCAGAAGAAAAAGAGAGAGAAAGAGAGAGACGGAGAGGGAGGTGAGGAGGAGGAGAAGGAGGAGGAGGAGGAGGAGGAGGAGGGGGAGGAGGAGGAGGGGGCGGAGCCACAGTGTTTTCAGAGCAGAAAGAGGAAAATCTCTTCCTTTAAGAGCTGGCACTTTGACAAAAAAACGACAGAGTGCAGAACTTCAGACCACAGGGTGGGGCATGCACTGTTTCACCAGCCAAATGAGAGGGGGAGAGGAAGAAAAAAAAAGCAGCTGGAACACGAGACATTTCGTTTGAGCGAGCAGGCTGAGGTATCTTAAAATGGGGCCGAATGTGGCGGCCAGAAGAAGCATCGATATCCTGCAGAGGCGGCGACGCGCCACAGACACAATAAGACGGCCACACACACACACGCACACACACACATCACAATAGTAATAATCACAATAATTCGCAAGAGTACCTGAATTACACCCAGAAGAGCTCAAAGTCACTGTTACAGCAGGTTGCATTGTGGGTAGTTCAGGGTTTGTTTACACACTGAACAGATGCTATTTATAGTTTAAGACGTGTGACAAATATGTGCAGTGGAATTCTCCAAAAAAGATGCGCAAACATGAAAAAAAGTAAGATAAAACAATGACTTCATCCACTTTGGCGATAGAATATCAAATGGTGATAAAGATAATGAATCTATTAAAGTAAAAAAAATTAAAAAAGGACAAGAAAAAGACCTGAATTCCAAAGCCAGAGAAGTGCTACCGTTTCCCTAAAATGAAACATTTCGGCAATTCATCATCATGAAAAATGGTCAGTGTCTTTTTTCCAACAAAGCAATTAATCAAGAAAATAAAAAAGGGATGAGCTGGAGCTTCAGAGGGTTTGAACATTTTGGCAAAATGTCGATTTATATCAGTAATAATCCGATCAAAGGGGAACATAAACACACTGACGAATCTGAGGACACACGCTCCAAACAAGTGCAGCAAATCAGCGCAACATCGCGTTGCATCACGCCGCCACCGCCGCCGACCTGAGGCGGCGTGACGACTGGTTTCATCAATAAGATGGGAAGGAAATATGTAGAAAAACGTATGAACTTTATGAATAAATGAAAACCAAACGGCAACATGTGATGATGCGGCGAAGGACTTTGATCTCCACATGGTCAAAACTGCATCAGCAGCAGGACGATAATCAGAACATAATATGATACAATCACGTCAAGGGGTTTGTGATGTCAATCTCCCTCCAAATGTAAAAATCCTGTCGATGACCAATACTGATCACCAATGAATTCCATCTACAACTTGGACTTACTGCCTTGCATTGTGAACACACTTAGTCTACATTTCCACTCAGTCAGTGTTGGGGTTAAGGTCCATATTGTGGTTAGTGAAACATTGTGAATAAGGCGTTTCCATGGTGAGCAAACAGGGTTGTTCCTGTCTCCATGGTGATTGTAATCAATGGTGATATGGTGATCAAAGCAGCCACGCACAGAGAAGGTCTGCTACAAACCCTGCTAGGCGTAACTTTGTGCTCCCCTTTTTGTGGATCTGTCTATCCCGCTACTTTCTAGCGTCTCCAAATGCCAGGATGTTTGTGTCTTTCATCACACTGATGAAGTCATTGGTTTCCTCCTCACTCCAAAAGTGTGGCGTGGTGTTGCTCTCGCCTTTGGCCATGTTTACAAGGAGTTCCTGGACTCCAAAGACCAAGATTCCTTGCTGAATCAGAACATGATCACAACACTAATTCATCTTCCTTTTGATGTGGAGATCCTGATAGGAGGAGACATCATCACATGTTCACCTTAGAGGAGGAGGAACCAGGGGGAAGATGGGGTACTTTAACAACCGGAATATGAGCATATTCTGCTTATTCAAATAGTTATTGGTGTTTACGGGTTACTGCAGATATTTCGCTATGAAAAAAGAAGGTAGAAAGTACTGAGACAGTCAGATCCACAAAAAGGTAAGCATAAAGTCCAGACTCTGTGCGTGGCTGCTTTGATCAGGATATCACCATTGATTACAATTAACATGTATAAAGGAAGCTCACACATGGAAACGGCTTATTCCAAAAGTTTCACTAACCAGAATAGGGACTTTAACCCCAATACTGACTGACTGGAAACGCAGCCTCAAATGCCTCAAACAAAACCAAAAAACGACGGCACCAGGAAGGAGGGCGCAGTGAGTACCGGGCCAACATCGCCACAACTATGGCCTTTTCCCACCAATTTATCTCGACCTCACGACTGAAAAAGACTGGAGGTCACGGCCGCTCCAGAGGAGGGATCACACACTACACGAGTACTCAAAGCAACCAGGCCACCTGAACGCACCATGCCCTCACCAAAGCTCTGGTGGGTAAACAAACATGGCTGCCGTCAATGCCCTGTCCCCTTCTGATGCCATTTCCTGTGTCCCAGCTCCTTTTTTTTTTATTGGCTGCTG
>CAESWR010000177.1:265967-281138 GCA_903171835.1 Mullus surmuletus | reverse complement strand
ACAAGTGGGTGGGTGACCAGTGGGTGACCAGTGGGTGGGTGACCAGTGGCAAACCAGTGGGTGACCAGTGGGTGACCAGTGGGTGGGTGACCAGTGGGTGACCAGTGGGTGACCAGTGGGTGAGTGATCAGTGGGATTTGCATGCACGTCTGCTTATAACAAACCAAAATGTTTCATATTTATACATGGATATGACCAGAATCAGTGGGGACCAGTGGGCTACCAATGAGGTGACCAGTGTGGTAACCAGTGTGGTAACCAGTGGGTGACCAGTGGGCGACCAATCGGCAGATGACCAGTGGGCGACCAGTGGGTGACTAGTGGGCTACCAGTGGGGTGACCAACAGGGTGACCAGTGGGTGGGTGACCAGTAGGTGGGTGACCAGTGGAGAGGTGACCAGTGGAGAGGTGACCAGTGGGGTGACCAGCAGGTGACCAGTGGGTGGGTGACCAGTAGGTGGGTGACCAGTGGAGAGGTGACCAGTGAGGTCTGGGCCCCCGTTCATGAGCTATGGATAGTTTCTGGGGAAATGCTTTTACAAAATGATATCTCCCAGTGGGGACCAGTGGGCAACTCGTGGTCTCCCAGTAGTGACCAGTGAGACTGTAGATTTACTGCTCCCTGATAACAATATTAAGTCCTCACATTATCGTGTTAGATTAACTTCTGTGTGTGTGTGTGTGTGTGTGTGTGTGTGTTAAGTGTTTTGTTGTTGTATGGTATCTGATAATCATTATTGATTCCTGATTGGAGATCAACTCCAGAGGAGCCAAACAGACTTTGGAGAGAGAATCAGAGAAAAGCCTTCAGAGCTCAGCAGCTTCACACACATGCAGACGGTGGTGGTGTGAAGCTCAGAGGCAGAGCACACACACACACACACACACACCACTCCACTCAACACGAGGCGAGGCGAGGAGAGGCGAGGCAGGGTCGAAAACATGAAATTAATTGTCATCAAAAACTACATCAAAAACTAAAACACAAGGTTGTCCAAGTGTCGCGTCTGATCTGATCTGATCAGCACAGACTGAAAAGACTGAGCGACAACGAGGGTCAGGTGTGACTCCTCAGTGCAGGTGCCGCCGAGCAGACCGGAGAGGACAGACCTGCAAAGACAAGACGAGTGAGGATCGCCAAAATAAAAGCACGGCATGACTGTGACAACGTGACTGAACTCGACCTCGCTTAAAAGACGAGAGGAAGCGAGGAGATTTTTCAGCAGCTGATGCTCCTCCGTTCTTCCACACAGATGCAGTCGCAATTCCTGGCAATCATGATCTCATTTCATACACACCTTTTATGTGTTTTGAATGAAGGTCCAGGTCCTTGATGAGAGAACGTGACCATCATCTGACTCATCTGACATACCTGAACCTTTTTCACCATTCATGGTTTTTGTTGTTCCCGGAAAGAAACCATCAAAGTTCTCCAGTTGTAAAAAGTGATGAGTGTCATTTATAAATGTTGTATCAGACATATTTGCATGTTTGTTTGATTATAACAAATATTGATGCTGATATTGTTGACAGTTGGACTCAGTGAGGGAAAATTCTCTGAAAATGTATTGATAAGGTCATTTAAGAATATTGCATTGGCCGTGTTTGCATGTGTGTCTGCTCATAACAAACCAACACGCTTCATATTTATACACGGATATGAGCAGCTACATGCAGTTCACAGCAATTCCTGAAAATTCCTCAAAAATTCACATGGAACGTTTCCAACATAGAAAATTCCCAGAATTTAATATTGTACAATACTTTGGCAAAATGTAGATTTGACATTGTATGCATGTGTGTGTTTGTTGAACAGAGTCTGAGTGGAAAAAGGCAAGGTTGTGGGAACTAGGAAATATAAATACTAACTGGCAGTTAATTGTGACCACCTGCTGCCACACACACGCTGTCACTGCTGCTGGTGTGTGAATACATGATATCACACCGTGTTTGTTGCTGTCACCTACACACCATCTAACACACTTTCAGCTCTGCACATCTCATCGACCCTGAGGACCCCCCACCTGCTGTGTGTGTGTGTCTGTGTGGGGGTTGGTGGGGGCGGGGGAGGGGGGGGGGGCAGGGATGCCATTTGATAGACAGTGGAAACTGCATTTCAAATTGGGATTATGGCCTTTATTCACTCTTTGAGGCATAAAACGTCAAAGTCATTTCCAGTGCGAACCTGAACATGGAGGTTCCTGAGTTTTCCCACATGAACGGTGTCTCCCCCCCGACACAGGAGGGGCTCATCATTTGAAGCAGATGCAGATGGTGTTAAGTTTACATTAACGGTGTCGTGCAGTAACTATGAACAATGCAAACAGGAGCGAGATCTCTTATCAAAACACAATAAATGACTCTTGAGAAACAAATGAAATTAGAGAAAAAAAAGTCATCTTACATTCTGTAGTTTAGGGAGATAAAGGAGGTCTCAGTCACATTTGAGTAATATATTAGTATTTTTTTTTCCTTTTTAAATGAGTCAATCTTTCTAATCAACTTCAGCCTGAAATGAATGTATCAAATATTAATTATTTGGGGGATTTTAACCCTCTAAATGCCAGTGTGTTTATGTAACTCCACAGTATTTTAATTTAAAAACCCAAATAATTTCCATCCAATGCAATTCAAGGAGGATTTAATGATTATTATTATTAGAGCCTCAGATGGTCAATGATTAGCAGCAACATTGAATTTGAGGCATTCTTATTTTTTATGCAGTGACAGATTTTTATAGCAAACTCTCTTATTAGTTCCTGGGGACAAAAAGTGTCTCCTTCCAAAAGACTGCTGTAAAATATCATATATTCATATTTTTTCCAACTTTAAATGAGTCAGTTTTGTTGATCAGCTTCAACCTGAAAGATACATATCAGATATCAAATATTTTTGATATTTTTGACCCTCGAAATCGTTAAAAAAATGTCCCCAGAAATTCTTACATGGGTTAATCAAAAAAACGTATTCTGAACACGTTGAAATATTTCTAAATATACTGCTTCTTCAGAGTGAAACTGGGTGATTAAATGTTTGCACTAATCGAAGGAATCGGTCTGGTCCCAGTGAGACCCGTCAGGCCATCAGAGGAGGCGTCCTGCCACGCCGCGTCTGAAACCTGCTCCAGGCTGCAACAATTCCAAAAGGACAACTGTTTTTCTCAGGGATAATTGGAGAATAGTTCCTCCCGGGTTTAACACTGAACAGGAAGCTGTATCTGCTGTTGTCATGGAGACTTCCTCTTAAAGGCTCCACTTTCTTACTGACTGCGTCCCAGCAGTTATACCACAGGTTTGATCGATTACTTATTATTTCATTCAGTCTCGTCTCTGCAGCTCCAGCTCATAACAAACACTGATCACTGCACTTTAACATCACAGCAGAGGAGAAGAAGAAGCAGCGGGAGGGAGAGTCACAAAAAATGATGTCAAAGCTGATGGCGTCAGAATGTACATATATATTTTCTAATTTCTAATTAGTGCTAAGTATTTTTTTTGTTCTGAAAATGGATGAAAATGAGGAATCTGGACCACTAAGTAAATTGTAGTTGAATAATAATGATTTCAATGCGATTCCTCCCTGTGTGCTCTCAGACCTCTCATTGACAGAAAGTGCCCACCAGTCCCTCATGGCTGTAGTGCTCATATCCCTCTTTACTGGCATCTAGTGGCGGCACGAGTGATCCGCACATCTGGCCAGATGTCCGAAGTTCCAAGTCTCATAATCATCACTGGTTATCAGATCACAAATGCAATGTATTCAAATGTATTCTGTTAGATATCAGACCAAACGGCTTCTCTGTTGCATGGGAATGCAATGCAACACACCCTCAGTCTCAACGAAAAAACTATCAACTTTGACATTAACCCTTAAAAGTTCCTTTAAAAAAAACAAAAACCTTTTCAAACGTCTCTCAGGACGAAAAGTGTCTCCTCCCTAAAAACTGCTGTAAAAATAACATGTATTAATATTTTTCTGATTTTAATGAGTAAATCTTTTTCGGCAACTTCAGCCTGAAATATATATATCAAATATTAATTATTTTGGGGGATTTTAACCCTCTAAATTTCAGTTTGTTTACGTAACTCCACAGTATTTTAATCAAAAAAATGCTCAAATAATTTCCATCCCATGCAATTCAAGGAGGATTTAATGATTATTATTATTAGAGCCTCAGATGATCAATGATTAGCAGCAACATTGAATTTGAGGCATTCTGATTTTTTCTGCAGTGACAGATTTTTATAGCAAACTCTCTTATTAGTTCCTGGGGACAAAAAGCGTCTCCCTCCAAAAGACTGCTGTAAAATATCATATATTCATATTTTTTTTCCAACTTTAACTTGTTAATCAGCTTCAACCTGAGAGATACAAATCAAATATCCAAAGTTTTTAGGGATTTTGAGCCTCTAAATGGACAAAAAACGTCCCTCTTAACTCTTAAGGGTTAAGTCCATGGGCAGTTTTTTCCCATTACAACTTGATTATATTCATTATATTTCTATTCAGTTATTTATTTATTAAAGAAAAAAAGTTTTAAAATTGCCATCTGAGTGAATGAGGATATTTGCTTCAGAGGAGTAAAGTACACGTATCTGTCAGCTGTTGCCGAAGTGAATCATAGTATTCATTGTATTACTTTTTACGGTTGTGGTGCATGTGTTTGGCTCATGTCAACATATACTGCATGCAAAATCACATACTAGCATGAGAAATAGCTCAGTGTATGTTATCTACAAAGTATTCCCTCTCTTTGGATATGCTCCAGAGTATTGGAAAAGGGCCCCATCTGGTGGCGTAGCTCGGGTACTGCACACATGTCGCTGACTGCTGGGCAGCTGCCTGGTGTCAGAGCACTCAGTACTTTGAGATTAGACACACAGTTTAGGAACATGTACTTTTATGTATCGATAAGATTTTACTATTAAAGCTAAATATTGTTTACCCAACAAAATATGAAAATAAGAAACAGCAATTTGCGATTAAAGGGAGTGAGGGATCAAATCAAAGGACATCGAGCACAGGTGACCACCGTGTGACCTTTGTAGGCAAGAGCACCAAGGCCACAGCCGCTCTCACGCCGACCAAAGAGGCGACTGGCTGCTGCGATTAAAGCAGAGCCATTCTTCAAGGCAACAAAGGATCAGGTTCACCTCATCGCAGTACTTTAAGTCTGATCTTTGACACGGTAACTGGCCCTCTTGACCTCTTCACCCCTCAGAGCTCCTTACATCAAACATCAAAAATAGAAGTATTTTCCACTTTGAATGAGTCACTGTTTTTAATCAACTTCAGCCTGAAATATACATATATCAAATAGTAATTATTGGGGGGATTTGAACCCTCTTGATGCCTGTTTGGTTACGTAACTCCACAGTATTTTAATCCAAAAAAAGGGTACAAGAACAATAATTTCCATCCAATGCAATTCAAGGAGGCTTTAATGATTATTATTATTATTGGAGCCTCAGATGGTCAATGATTAGCAGAAATATGGTGCTAACTTTTAAGACTTTAAAAAAATTATATGTATATATATAACAATATTTAATCATACAAATTCAGTAAAAAACTTTGCCCGTGTCTCATCCAGCAGCTTCCCAAAAGAAAATGAAAAATATCTACCAGAGACTTGCTGTTGCTGCCAGTAAGACACAGCTGAACTGAACTGAACAAGTTCTTGACTTAGAAAATCAACTCACTACAATTTCATTTGTTTACAATCGAGTCGAGCTTCGTTCACAGCTCGTACGTGTGATCGTAAGCAGCTAGTTCTGAGTTTTTGAAGCATTGCTGGGGGGTCACCGTGCCCCACAATGCACCTTGTCAGTTGCATCACACCTCCATGTGAATTAGTGAATGTCACACACCATAATGTTAGTGTGCTTTTGTCGCTAAATACGCAGCACTACTTCATTATAATTGACAAATGTGATACATAAGCGTGTACCTTGAAGTAATTATGAATGAATCTGTCTTTGTCAGAATTACAGAAAGTTGATTGTGCCACAGAGCTTTTTGCCAGTTGATGATGGAGGTCACCAAAGGCTTGGAGGAGCAGAGACCCCAATGGGACAACAAGCTTCAGTACATGCTGAGCTGCATCGGATTTGCGGTTGGACTTGGGAATATTTGGCGCTTTCCCTTCCTGTGCCAAATTTACGGCGGAGGTGAGACCGTGCATCGCAATTCCAAATCGCAAAAATTCATTTCTGATCGGTCAGGACCGCTGGGCGCAGATTCACGTCATAGACCCTTAGAGTCCATTCAGGGTTTCCCCCCAGCTGTGAGTCCATGGTTCACACAAATGGTTCACACCTGTCAAATAGAAATATGGAAATATGGATTCAAAGGTCTCAGCGGCCACCTGTGATCACTGAGGTTTACGTCTGCAGGTGCTTTCCTCATCCCCTACCTGGTCGCACTGGTTTTGGAGGGTCTCCCTCTACTTTACCTGGAGCTGGCCATAGGGCAGAGCTTCCGCAATGGAATCGGTGTCTGGAACTCCATCTCACCATATTTGGGTGGAATCGGTGGGTAACTGATAATTATATTTCTGTTGTCTGTTTTATTCCTTGGAAAGTGTCTAATTGCCATGGCATTAGACGGCAAACTAAAAAATATACCCCTATTTCACTGATGAAGCAAAAACAAAGAGCTAAAATATTAACTCCACTAAGAAAGTTGTGTCACTCACTTCCTGCGCTGTAGGCATTGCCTCCATGATGATATCGTTCCTGGTGTGCCTTTTCTACAACGCTGTCCTGGCCTGGGTGCTCTGGTACTTTTTCAACTCCTTCCGAAACCCCCTGCCCTGGGCTCAGTGTCCACGCGTGGACAACGACACAGGTAACGCGAGGAGGGCCGGCCCACATGTGGCCATCCCACAGAGGGAGAATCCTGGATGAAGAAACTCGCCAATCATATATCAAATTATACACACATTTCCACGGCAGGTTGGAATGAGGAATGCGTGAGGAGCACTCCGGTCACCTACTTCTGGTACCGTGAGACCCTGAACATCACTCCTGACGTGGAGACCAGTGGCTCCCCCCAGTGGTGGTTGGTGGTCTGTCTGGCCTGTACCTGGTTCATACTCTTCATCTGTTTCATCAAAGGAATCAAGTCCATGGGGAAGGTCAGAGGTCGTGCTTCTTATTGTGAAATCTGCTATGTGTCTCGGTAGGGAGAGTGGCCGTCTTGTAAACAGAGGGTTACTGGTTCAATCCTGGCTCATATAGGAGTGTCCTTGGGCGAGACACTGACCCCCCACCCCCTGAGCAAGCAATGTCCATGAACATCCAAAAGAAGTCAATGCCATGTCAGTCAGCTCGGACCATAACGTCCATATGATGGACAGATTATGGAGGAGTTGAAAGTAGACACTGAGTTAAGCCACAATCTGTTGAAGTGGATGAAGATACCTCCTCTTCAACAACGTCCAGGAAAGACGTACAAAAAAACCCTTCATTGTGGCCCATCTAAAGAGGTTCAGAAATGGTTCCAGGTTCAGAAAAGACAATCTGTTGACGGCCGTCTGCACCACTTGTTGCTTGGTGGGTGATGGTCCTGAGAAGCAGGTTGGCACCCTCACTTCCACCGTCAGTGTGTGAGTGTGAGGGTGGAAGGGTAAAGTCAGGTGATATGATGCATTACAGCTGCTTAGTTCCTCTCAGGTAGAAAAGCACAGACATGTTCAGTCATGACGTTGTTCAAGCTCATATTTGTTGGACCTTAGAATGAATAACTTAACAAAAGAACTGCTTTTTATTGTATGACTTTGGAATGTTTCTTCTTGCCACATTTCAGGCCATCTATGTCACAGCCACATTCCCGTACTTGGTTCTGGCCATCTTCCTGGTGCGAGCCCTCACTCTGCCTGGAGCCACCGACGGACTGGCGTACCTCATCACTCCCGACGTGAGTTTGGTCACGTGTTGCGACTGGAGGGTCGTGTCATGATTGCTGATGTGTTGCGTTGATGCTCGCGCAGTGGGAGAAACTAAAGAACCCTGAGGTGTGGCTGGATGCTGCCACGCAGATCTTCTTCTCTCTCTCTGTGGCCTTTGGAGGTCTCATCGCTTACTCGAGCTACAACAAGGAGAAGTAAAGTTTACATCGCTTGACCTGCTAGGGGCCAATTGTTCAGACTGGTGAGGAGAAACTCCGCTTCATTGTGGTCTGTTTCTATCAGGGACAACTGTGAGAGGGATGCGCTGATCGTGGGAATAATAAACAGCGCCACCTCTCTCCTGGCATCAATTCCCATCTTTGCTATCCTTGGATTTAAAGCCACCAACAACTATAACCTCTGTATCCAAGAGTATGTACACAAGTTTTCAGATCTTGCTGTTACAAACTTCAGATGTAAAAATTCTGAATATACTTTCTTTTGCAACCTGTAGAAACATCTTGACTCTGAACAACTACTTTAAGGATCCCAAACCCAATATAACTCTGGAGAACTACGATTTGATGGTCCCGGAACTGAATCTGCAAAACTTGGATCTGAGGAAGTGTGACCTGCAAACATTCCTCGACCAAGTATGGTTGCTTTAAAAACACTCTCTAACATGTGCAGTTTCATTTCTTAAAATGTGCAACTTTCAAACTGTTTGGTTTCATCTTCATCCCAGAGCGCTTCGGGTCCCGGCCTGGCCTTCATAGTGTTCACTGAGGCGGTGATGGAGATGCCAGGCTCTCAGTGGTGGGCCGTACTGTTTTTCATCATGCTCTTCAGCCTTGGCCTCTCCTCCATGTTTGGCAACATAGAGGGAATCCTCACACCCATCAATGACCTCAAACTGGTGCCCAAATGGGTCCCCACTAGAGTCGTTACAGGTACCAACAAACTACCATTTAAAGCTAAATAAAACATTTGCTTCCCTTCCAGTTCTAAAGGTCTTCTCCCCCTCTCTTCCACAGGCGTCGTCTTCTGCATTTCCTTTTTGATTTCACTCATCTTCACCCTGGGCTCAGGTTCCTACTGGGTGGACATCTTCAACAGTTATGCGGGCTCCCTACCTCTGCTCATTGTTGCACTTATGGAGCTTGTTGGAGTCATTTACGTCTATGGAATGAAAAAGTAACACTTTCTTCTCGTCGTTTTCAATGGGACTTCAGTGGGATTTCAATCTTAAAAGCACATGTTCTTCCTGTGTCCTCAGTTTCAGTGATGACATCAAATTCATGACTGGGAAGCGGCCCAACATCTACTGGAGAGCTTGCTGGACTGTCATCAGTCCCCTCCTGCTCTTGGTGGTGTTTGTTGCATACGTGGTCCTGCAGGCCCAGAAGCAGCCCACCTACGCTGCATGGAACCCTGCTCATGTAAGTGTCAGTGTTTCGCTCGCACTTTATGTTTAGCTAGCTTGCATTTTACAGTGTTAACGCTGCTAACACTTGCTGTCACTTTGATATGGACCCATGTTACTGCTTTATGAAATGCAAAATCCCAAGCTGATTTCCTTTGTGGCTAAAGATGGTACAGATTGCATACCACTTTTTAAAATCACATTCTCACATAATTTGTCAAGAAATTACATTGAATGCAACACAGATTTCTGTTTTCCCCTGAAGGAACACTTTCCCCAGCATCAAACGATGCCCTACCCAGGTTGGGTGCTTTCCATTATCATCTTCCTTTGTGTGCTGCCCGTGATTTCCATCCCACTGGTGGCTCTCTGGAAGGCCCTCCACCGTATACGCATGAGGTTCTTTGCTGACCTGTACTCGACCGAAGCTTTGGAGTTCAATGTGATATGATGATGGTGTGGACAGCACTGAGCGAAGTCCTCCAGGCTCTAATCCAGACGTGCTTGGGTGGAATGTCGGTACATAGTTAGACTGTAGTAATGTTAGTAATGAGTATAACTACAAAAGATACATAAACATTAAAAATCAAAGAAAATGGAAGTTAACCTAGAAAAACATAATGAACCAGTTCAATCAATCTTTAATTAATTGTTCCTTCCAGGTCTTTACAACAGATGGAAAATTTAATAAAAGTTCACTTTCAAAAATGTCTTTGCAAGTTATTTTACATGAAAATTAATTTTGCTAATGTTGACAACCATCCAAACGTGTGTTTGTAAAATCACATCAGCGCGTTAGTTAAAGCTAGCAGTTACAATTGCCCTGTTTTTTGTTGGAAATGGAAATCAAAATAAGCAAAAACACGGCCAATACCTTTTAAAAGAAAACAGGGCTAACAGGCAGCGTTGGCTGTAACACAAACACACCAGAGCGACTAACTACTACGTGGCATGTTCCTGTCATATAAGCTGTAGTGCAAAGGCACAAAAAGAGAAACTAGCATGCACCACTCGATTTGCATACAGATATACTGTATCTCAACATATACGCCAAACTATTCTAATTGCGATTGAATGCACTGTTGTTCCAGGTTGATCTGGGCGGGTACGCACACAGACACATGACAAAGTCCACAAACAGGTTTGGTGGCTGTCTGACATATGAACAAACGGGATGGAACAGCGTGCTGATCAAGAGAAGATTTGCACAATCCAAGCAGTAATAGAAAATCTTAAACATATGTTTGTTTATCTTATCAATCCATCACACAACTTTGAAACACTTATCAAAATTTCCAACTCGCAATTCAGCATATTACCCAGTTGCCTAGCAATTATTGGCTTTGATGACCAGAGCAAAAATAATGAATTGTAGATTTCAAGGGAAGCTCAGCAGCATTTTGGCCATCTGAGCTTTGAAGACAGCATTTACACATTTAAAGTTTAAAGTCACGGCCCATCATCAAGCCACTCACATTGGGAAGAACTGAACATAACCTGATGGTCCTTAGAAGTCTAAAGTTGTGACTATATACCTTTCGCCAGACTGGACTTTGCAGGTACTGAATGTTTAATGCAATAAACAGTCACAATGTTCCTGTCATCCTATTGTTTAGTCTCGTCTGTTTTGTAATCTGCTTCATCGACTAGTTGTCTTGTCAGAGCAGCAGACAACAGTCTTGTGCACACCACCTACCGCAGGACTATAAACTTCAAGTGTTTTGCCAGTTTATGATGAACCCACCAAAGGAGACCCAGGAGAAACAAAGACCCAGATGGGACAACAAGGTCCAGTATCTGTTAAGCTGCATTGGCTTTGCCGTTGGACTTGGAAATGTTTGGCGCTTTCCTTACCTGTGCCAGATTTATGGAGGAGGTAAAATGCTGCCGTTGCATCAGATTTTTTCTGAACCAAATTGCTTAAAAAGAAAAGGTTGACTGAATGGCCATATACTGTAAGATGAGATAAATGTGTCATCTTGACTGCAAATGGTGGGCGTTAGGCAAAGCCAAGGCTAAGATGTGACAGGAAGTTTACAAGACTGTAAACTAAATGTAGGTGTGAGACATGATTATTTTATTAAAGGGAGTTTTCCCACATCAGCTATGTTTGTTTTACATGTTAAATACCCAAATACAGTTTTTGTAAAAGAAGTTAATTTTCATTGCATTTTCATAGACAGGTTGAATCGGGTGATCTTCAGACTTTTCATGCTAAGCTACGACCACTTTGGATCCCCAATCATTGTGTCGACAGGTGCTTTCCTCATCCCATACGCGGTTGCACTGGTGTTTGAGGGTCTGCCTCTGCTGTACCTGGAGCTGGCTATCGGACAGAGGTTTCGCAATGGAAGTATTGGTGTCTGGAACTCCATCTCACCATATTTGGGTGGAATTGGTGAGTCATTTGTAACTATTTGTACAAGAAAATTGCACAAAGAAGTAATCTATCCTATCTGCTAGTTATGCAATTAGATTGTATCACATTTATTTGACGAGTGGTACTCTATGTGTGAGATTTGTGTGAGATTTAACCCTAACCCTACTTTACCAGTAAAGTTCAGAATATTTATTTTCAAATGGGTTCGGCAATCTTGTTAAAGGTAATTCATTTTCTGTATGTAGGCATTGCCTCCATGATGATGTCGTTCCTAGTGTCAATGTTCTACAACGCTATCCTGGCCTGGGTGCTCTGGTACTTTGGCAACTCCTTCCTAAACCCCTTGCCCTGGGCTCAGTGCCCCCCTGGGGATGACAACACAGGTAACGCGAGGAGAGCTACTCCACATAATGGAGTAGCCACCCCTTTCTTGTGTCTTTGATTATACTGAATGAATGTTGATCATTTTACAAGCAGTCAAGGCAACAGAACTGTAGTTGAGATTTTCCTGGCAACAAAAAAAGAAGATTGTATTTTCCAACGGCAAAAGTCACCTCTAAATTTACAGTCTCAGATGTGATGTCGTGGTCAGAATGACTATTAACAAGAAATGGGTAAATCAAAGTATAAATAAATATCAATGGAGTTGAAAAATTCTCTGTAAAGGGATGGTTGGCATTTTTTCTTCATGAAGGTGTATGAGCTCCTCACCATCAGTGAGCTTCATCAGCAGTGACTTTTCCTCCACTGCGTCCCATGAACCGAGTTCCAGCCCAGTTTTGCTGTTGCTGAAAGTAGTTCCGTCTAGTTGCTGGAGTCACACGGATATCCGTGTGACATTTTGTGTATCCAACTATCCCTTTAAAGAGAATATACTGGAAAGGCGTAGAAGATAAGTGTTTTTTTAGGTTTTGTAACAACTGTGGAAGTGTGGTCACGGTGTGTCGCACAGAAGAAGGTTGGAACAAACAATAAGGCCTTTGGGTCAAAATACATGCGTAACATTTGTAAATACCCTTCCTGGATTAGGTTCAGGTTTGAACGAGGAATGCTTGAGAGCCACTCCAGTCAGCTACTTCTGGTACCATGAGACCCTGAACATCACTCCTGACGTTGAGACCAGTGGCACCCTGCAGTGGTGGTTGGTGGTCTGTCTGGCCTGTGCCTGGCTCATACTCTTCATCTGTTTCATCAGAGGCATCAAGTCCATGGGAAAGGTCAGAGGTCGATACATAGTTTTCATGTTCTTTCTGCTTCTTTTACTACTGTGAGATTTGCTTTTCTTCTTGCCACATTTCAGGCCGTCTATGTCACAGCCACATTCCCATACGTGGTTCTGACCATCTTCCTGGTGCGAGCCCTCACTCTGCCCGGAGCCGCCGACGGACTGGCGTACCTCATCACTCCCGACGTGAGTTTGGTCACGTGTTGCGACTGGAGGGTCGTGTCATGATTGCTGATGTGTTGCGTTGATGCTTGCGCAGTGGGAGAAACTAAAGAACCCTGAGGTGTGGCTGGATGCTGCCACGCAGATCTTCTTCTCTCTCTCTGTGGCCTTTGGAGGTCTCATCGCTTACTCGAGCTACAGCAAGGAGAAGTAAAGTTTTCTTCTAAATTTCACGAGCTGTTAAGGCAGTTGCTGAGATTAGTGTGGACCTGTGTTTGACTGTGTTGTGTCTACCAGAGATAACTGTGAGAGGGACGCTCTTCTCGTGGCAGTAATAAACAGCGCCACGTCTCTGTATGCATCTATTCCCATCTTTGGCATCCTGGGATTTAAAGCCACCAACGGCTACAAGTCCTGCCTCACAGAGTAAGTACAATTTCTGATACAAACAAACAGCATGTAAAAATCCTGAAGGTACTTTTATCTGCAGAAACATCCTGGCTCTTAAAGAACATAATGTCACTGCCAATATAACAGTGGAGAACTACCAGTCCAAGATTCAAGAGCTAAATCCACAAGAGATCTCCGGCTTGGAGCTGAAGCAGTGTGACCTGCAAACATTCCTTGACAAAGTATGGTGACTTTAAAAAAACAGCCATGCGCATCTTATTGTTTTGTTTAACAAACAGGCGTTACTTTCAGAGTTCTCTCTTCATCTTCATCCCAGAGCGCTTCGGGTCCCGGCCTGGCCTTCATCGTGTTCACTGAGGCGGTGATAGAGATGCCAGGCTCTCAGTGGTGGGCCGTACTGTTTTTCATCATGCTCTTCAGCCTTGGCCTCTCCTCCATGTTCGGCATTTTGGAAGGAATCCTCACACCCATCAATGACCTCAAACTGGTGCCCAAATGGGCCCCCCAGGGACTTGTAACAGGTATTAAAGGGATCGTTTCGTTTTTTTGACATCAAGTTGTATGAGCTCCTCGTCATCAGTGTGGTTCATCAGCAGTGACTTTTCCTCCTCTGCGTCCCGTGAGCGGCCCGGTTAAAGAAAAACAACATGCTTTCAAAAGAGTAATCCATTTGCATCACAAATTCTTGGCCGCATAAAAGTCCGACCTCGCAATCACCCGGCACTATTATCCCTCCCTTCGTATCACTGCGCGCACCTTTCCATCAGCCAGAGGAAGGAGGTGGAAGGAGACCGCTGCGACGCAAGAGAAGACGCGTCGCAGCGGTCTCCTTCTAAGCACATAAACGCCGTGAAGCAGCTGATGATGGTGCGTGCAGTGATATGAAGGGAGGGAAAATAGTGCCGGGTGATTGCGAGGTCGGACTTTTTCACGGCAAAGAATCCGTGATGCAAATGGGTTACTACAGACGAGACTGATGAAGCACTCTGATGGTGAGGAGCTCATACAACTTCATGTCAAAAAAATCACAACTATCCCTTTAATAACAACTATCTGATTAACAGCAAAATGTCATGTGTCCTTCCCGTTGAATAACCAGGCCAAAACTCTTCCTTCTCACCGTAGCTGTTGTCTGCTCAGCTACATTTTCGATTTCACTCATCTTCACCCTGGGCTCAGGTGCCTACTGGTTGGACATCTTCAACAGTTATGCGGGCTCCATACCTCTGCTGATCATTGCATTTCTGGAGCTTGTTGGAGTCATTTACGTCTATGGATTGGAAAAGTAACACTTTCTTCTCATCATTCTCAATGGCGCTCCCTTGTGATTTCAATCCCAAAGCATGAGAATTCTTCCTGTGTCCTCAGTTTCAGTGATGACATCAAATTCATGACAGGGAAGCGGCCCAACATCTACTGGAAAGCTTGCTGGACTGTCATCAGTCCCCTCCTGCTCTTGGTGGTGTTTGTTGCATACGTGGTCCTGCAGGCCCAGCAGCAGCCCACCTACGGTGCATGGAACCCTGCTCATGTAAGTGTCAGTGTTTCACTCGCACTGCACTTAAAGCAAACCCAGATTATGTCTGGCTACATTTATTGGCTGCAGATACACAACTCATTTCATAAACTGGATAAGTCGTTTTTCAAGAGCTGATTAGTAACATGTTTGAATTGGGGGA
>CAESWR010000177.1:199852-210123 GCA_903171835.1 Mullus surmuletus | reverse complement strand
TGTGTGTGTGTGTGTGAGAATCTGTGTTCTCTCACGCTTTTTGTGGATCTTCTATCCCGCTACTTTCTAGCGTCTCCAAATGCCAGGATGTTTGTGTCTTTCATCACACTGATGAAGTGATTGGTTTCCTCCTCACTCCAAAAGTGTGGCGTGGTGTTGCTCTCGCCTTTGGCCATGTTTACAAGGAGTTCCTGGACTCCAAAGACCAAGATTCCTTATTGGGTTATCGTATATTATATCATCCTTATAGGGTTATCGCTAATATTCTGCTTAGAGAAGGCATATTTACAGCATGGAAACGTAGCCATCATTGCGGTTAAGGTACATATTCCGGTTTGTGAAACATTGGGAATAATTCCAGGATCAATGTTGCCGCTCGCTGGTACGAGACACCAAACTATGACTCTGTAAATCTGACGTAACGACCATCGTGAATGACAAGAAATGGTGTGGTCTGATCCAGGCATGACCCGTTTACAGTAGATGCGTGTGAGAATCTGTTGAGAGAAGCCATCATCAGAGCTTTAATGGTTCCCAGTGAAGACGCGCTGGAATCAGCCGGCTCCCATTAAGGAGAGTGAATCGTGTCATTAGCTCTCATGATCCCTGTTTGTGTTTCCTCTCGTTCTGAGGCTGCTCAGCTGTGCCAAACACTCCGCTGTGGAGCAGAGAGGCAGGGAGTGGGAGGGGCACTTACACACACACACACACACGCACACACAATCATCACACACTTGGTAGTGAGCTTGTCAGTGTCGGATGCTGCCTTCGCCTCAGCAGCTGGACGAGTGTCAGCGCGGAGAATAGCCCTGATTGGAGTGTTTGCCGCGTTTTCTGGATATTTCTGGATCTGGTGTGTGTGTGTGTGTGAGTGAGCTGTAATGGTGTCAGTGGGTCTTTAGCACACACTCCACACGCCGGTGTGTGTGTGTGTGTGTGTGTGTCAGCAGGACTGATTCAGCAGGAATGGTTTGACCAAAGGGATTGAGGAGCGCGTTATCGGCTTTGACGTGATCTCTCCGGGAAGGAAGACGGCTGTAATGTGGCGGCGCGGCGACATGGTCGACTCTCTGTAGGGGCGTCAGGACTGACCCCCCCCACCCCCCTCCCCGTCCCCGTCCGGCCCCCCGACAATGGGGAACAGTGTCCAGAGGAGGAAAAAGGTCCCGGCAGAGAGAAACTTCCCCAGCCCTCCGTCCCCATCGCGGTTCTCCAGCCCGGAGCCGGAGAAAGCAAAGGGCTTCTGGCTGTTTGGACGCCAGGACAAGCTGAGAGCAGGTAGGAGAGGAGCAGGGTGTGTGTGTGTGTGTGTGTGTGTGTGTGGGGGGGGGGGGGGTCAACCACACACATGCTCGCTTGCAATCCCCCTCGAAAGACTGACGGAGGAAAAAAGAACTTCTTTAGCCGACTGTGCGTTTGCTGTTAACCCTTCAGAGTTCCTGAGGACGTTTTTTGTCCACACGTGTTTTGACTCGGTCAGAATATCTGATACTTGATATGTATCTTTCAGACTGAAGCTGATTAACTAGACTGACTAAAGTTCGAAAAAATATGAATATCTGATATTTTACAGCAGTCTTTCGGAAGGAGACACTTTTTGTCCCCAGGAACTAATAAGAGAGTTTGCTATAAAAATCTGTCACTGCAGAAAAAATCTGAATGCCTCAAATTCAATGTTGCTGCTAATCATTGACCATCTGAGGCTCTAATAATAATAACCATTAAATCCTCCTTGAATTGCATTTGATGGAGATTATTTGAGTTTTTTTTCCCATGGAGTTATGTAAACAAACTGGCATTTAGAGGGTTAAAATACCCCAAATAATTCATATTTGATATATACATTTCAGGCTGAAGTTGATTAAAAAGTGACCCATTTAAAGTGGAAAACATATTAATAGATGTTATTTATGCAGCAGTTTGTAGGGAGGGGACGTTTTTCTTTCAGAGGAACGACTGAGAAGGTTTTTGAAGGAACTCTAGAGGGTTAAAGCTTTTCTAAGCGGTTTTAGGAGCACAGTTACCATGTGTGACGTCCTGACGGAGCCTTCGTCAGCTTTCAGGCTTCCTGCTTATTGCACAAGTGAGCAGAAAAAAGTGTTTGGAAGTGTAATGTGGACATCAAACTGTGTGTGTGTGTGTGTGTGTGTGTGTGTGTGAGAGAGAGACAGAGGTGAGGAGTGCATTGTTCTCTCCTTGTGTGATTTGCGTCTATTTGACGACCAGTGACGCAGCGAAGCAGGTCTCACACTGATCACAGAGTGTCCCTGCAGCAACAAACACACCTGACAAACAGGTTTAACCCCAGCTCTCTCTCTCTCTCTCTCTCACCCACACACACACACACACACACGTCACACAGATTGCAGATAACGTTCTGGCATTCCCGCTTGTCTTTCACATGGCTGCTGATGATACTTCCATGTGTTCCTTTGAAGTGGGTTAGCTGAATTATCAGTGGTTGAATATTTTTCCCGTGAGATGCACTATTACTTCAGTTGAGGTGAACAATGTTAAAATGTTCATGTTTAATGCGTTCGTTATACGTCTTTTCTCGTCATATCACAATAAAGGAGACGCCACAAGTGAGACAGACAAGCAAAGACGTCCAACAGAAAAAAAACCCAAACTAAAACACTGCAGGATCAAAGTCTGCAAAGCTCAAAACTAATTAAAATCCGAGGAACATAAATCACGGCGTCTGTCAGATCTCATCACCGAGGGTGTGACTGCGGCGAGTGGTGAGAGGAGCCACCGCGCTTCATCCTGCTGCTGATGAAGCTGGTGGAAGCCAGGTGTGCTGATGAGCAAGGCACCAGCAGGTGGGTGAGAGGGCGGGCGGCGAGAGAGGACATTGGGGAACTGTGGGTAATCTCTCTGCTCCACAAAAAGGGGAGCGCAAAGTTACGCCAAGCAGGGTTTGTAGCAGACCTTCTCCGTGCGTGGCTGCTTTGATCACCATATCAGGAACAACCCTGTTTGATCACCATGGAAACGCCTTATTCACAATGTTTCACTAACCACAATATGGACCTTAACCCCAATATGCTCATCAAACCCAGGTGGAAATGTTGATGCCTCCTTCATCCTCATACCAACAACTGCGTGAGCGCAAATACGTGGACGGCAGCGGTTAGCACGCTAAGCTAGTCACCTTCCAGTGGTTGTTTGGAGCCGCACCAAGCAGTCCTCCAGCATCTTCTTGGTGAAGGTCTCCATCACAATCCTCTCCCAGCAGTCGGAGCAGATGCTCCTCTGGACGCTGGTGTTTGTGGTCACAGCAGGAAGACATGAGCATCTCCTCTGCTTTGCTCGCCGTTAGACTTGTTGAAGAGGAGCTTCTTCCACTGCTTGCGAACGCCAACACAAGAGCATTTAGAAGAACCTCTTGATAAGGTTATTTATGGGGCCATTTCTCAATGTCTTTGTTCTTTAAAAAAAAAAATTTCAGTAATAACTTAATATTTAACATATTACTCAGTTGTAATTACAAAAAGGGAAAATCTCAACAATTTATCGCAACTTTCACTTCCTCCTACTATGTAATCAAATCAAAAACCTAAAATACACTGCAACTTTCGTCGCACTTTTTTGGAAAAGCTCCTGCAACGTCGGGCATTTTAGTCTGCAACAATCTCAAAAAAGGCCCACGAAATCCTGGAGCGACTGATCTCGCGCCGCTTCACTGATGGCTACCATTTTCTCTCCTTTTATTCTCCCAGTTTATTTAAGATTCCCACGCAAAGATGTGAGTGGATCTCAGCTGGACACTAAAGACACATGAATGCCAGGTGTGAATGGGGTGGTAGATCTCCATACTGTCAGTAATAACAGTAATAACTACACACCATCTGATTGGAGTGGAAAGTGGAAAGTTGGCTTGGAAACATGGAGGAAGCGATCAGCAGATTGCCGCCTCAGTCTTGGCAAACTCAGAGAAGTTCTCGCCGTGTGATGTCGGGTCGGCTGCCACACAAATGGCAGCTTCAACCTACATTACAGGGGGGAAAATCTAAATCACAATGGCATAAAAGTGATGCATACTTGTAGAGTACTGGTGACTTAATAGGTGAACTACTCATTTGAAAACAAACAGTAAATCTGAAAGGAGGTTTGAAATGTTGATCAAATTCAGCACTATTTAACAAGGCAAACATTTTTAGATTAGATTTGTTTTGACACTAATTAAACGAGTTGTCCATCACATGTGAGCTCTAACATCTCATCAGACAGCCGTCCAGCTCCTCCAGCAGCAGCTGAATCAGACATTTCCAAGTGCGTTTATATCTGGTGTCTTCAGGCACCATCAGATATGATAAGATCCACCGATTCTTCAACAAAAGGTTGATAATAAAAAAAAACCCTGAATCAGTGTGTTTTCTGCTGCAGTTTGACCTCCAGAAGATAAAAATACACCTTATTGACATTGTTTAAATTTAGCTAATCAGAAGATCAGAAAAGATACAATCTAAACTCTAGACTTGCGACAGTGGAGTTCCTTTGGTCTGTGATGCAGCCGGTTGCCATGGTGACAGCTTGACCCCCAGTAAACCCCGTTTGTTAATGGTATGGAGGTATGCTTCAGCTGACGGGTTAAAACAAGACTGGGCAGTTAAAAACCCAACTCTTATCAGAATATCAGGGTGTGTGTGTGTATGTGTGTGTGTGTGTGTGTGTGTGTGTGCGTGTGCGTGTGCGTGTGTGTGTGTGTGTGTGTGAAGGTGTGTGCGTGTGTGTGTACACTAAGATGGACGTCCCACCTGTAGGTAAGTACGCGTGGGCACATGTTGGTTTATATCCTCTCAGGGTGGTCGATGTGTGTGTGGGTGTGTGTGTGTGTGTGTGTGTGTGTGTGTGTGTGTGTGTGTGTGTGTGTGTGTGTGTGTGTGTGTGTTTGTGTGTGTGTGTGTGTTTCATCCTCAGCACTCTTGTGTTCGCCACCTCATTCACGGGGAGTTTATTCAGAACCTCTGGGTGTGAATGCGGTCCAACATTCCAGCTGATTTCTTTACGCATGGCCACTCATCCAGCACACACACACACACACACACACACACACACACACACACACCGACACACCGACCTCTCAGAGGCCCAATTCCTGTTTTTTGGTGCACTTGCGTCTACTGCTGGTGAGGTACTCGAGACACAGCGTATGTACGAGGTGGCAGTGTTATCAGGACCCTCAAACTTCGCTACAACCACACGGCAACAAATTTGGCTGCAACAGAAATCGCCAATTATTTTCTAGAAAAAAGGTCTTTGTCTTGACTTGAGACCCCTGAGTCCACATATCTTGGTCCATAGGCAGCTATGTCCACACATTGTGTTGTTTATATTCCAATATCAGATGTGGGTTTGACTGGTGAACGTGGCTTCAAAATTGACTGAAATCACACAAAGACATTTAATGAGAAGGCAGAGGCTGCAACTTGGAGGAAATAATCAATCTACTAACAATCGGAAGTTAGTCCAAAGCTGAGTCCACTTAGTCCAGTAGACCAAGTAAACATGCCTTCCAAGACCAGGAATTAGAAAGTGGTCTTGAGACTGGTGTTGATTACCAAGAATAATAAATCTACAGATGATTGGAAGTGATTGGTTATTGTGGTCTAATAGCCTCCCAGTAGTCTGGGTCTCCACCGCTCCGTCTGCATACTAAACCCTGAGTCCACTCGGTCCCAGAGCGAGACAAGACCAAGTTAAGATGCCTTTGAGTCCAAAATGAGACCAAGACTTTAAAAAAGTGGTCTTGAGACTGGTGTTGAAGGCCAAGAATAATAAATCTACCAATGATTGAAGGTGAGTGGTTATTGTGGTCTAATACGAAGGGTGTTTTCACATCAACAGTTTGGTCCCTTGATTCAGTACATTTGGGTCGGTGTGAATGCAACCACTTTGGTGCACACCAATCAGCCGGTCTGAGACCTGCCTGAAATGGGGGTCTCAATTCGCTCCATCTCACTGAATTTGGTGTGGTTCCTCTTGAGTGAAAGCTTAAATGTTAAAGCTTATAAAAGATGTAGCCTAGGCTGTGTTGGGCGACCAAGAGTGTAATGGATCTGCAAGACTATTGCTGGCTAACGATGAGGTGGTCCTTCAGGAGGAGGGCAGCACGTCTCTTCTCTCCGAAGCGGTGTGCAAGTTGCCGTTGGTGACTCCAGTGCATCATTACGTTGTTTTGGAGTCGCAGCCGCGACTCATTTTGGAACTGAATTGTTTGCAGAAAATGACTGACACATGCAATGTAATAGGCTAGAATCAGCCACAGGAGCTCAACAAAAAGCTGCCGCAAAAATGGTGTAGTCTTCACGTTCTATTTTGGTTTGTTTGGTCTATTTTGGTTTGTTTAGAAATGTGCATATGTAAACCGAAACAGACCGACATCTGTTTGCTACATTGTAACAACTTTGTCAATCCAGCAATCTAAAGCACGAAAACCCCACCTTGTCGCAGGAGAAGGTGGGTGTTTTCGGCTCTGTGAGAGGGTTGTTGCGGCCGATCCGAGCCGCGTCCTGCGTCAACTGACCCTCCACGCAACCTGGGAGTTTAGCGGCTCGGATCGGCTGCAGTGTGAAAGGCGTTCCATGTCGTCCCGCTAGATTACCCGGTGATGTCACGCGCCGTCTTTGACATATCAGACACACATTCAGTTCACGGATGATGACACCACATTTGATGTCAGACTGGACAGAGCGGACCAGAACCAGAACCTCCCAACAGCTGATCAGGAAGCCGCCAGCTGATGCGCCGCATCATCACTGCTGTTCAAACTTGTTCAGAAGGCAGAGAAAGCGGCTGCTTCCCGTTATCATACGTGAATGCTTTGATCCTTTCGTCCGTTCAGTCCTTTTTCAGTAAATCAGTCACAGAAAAAGTGTTCTTAGAGGAGCAGCTAAGGTCCAGCATAGGTCTGGTACGGTCAGAGAGCAGTGCTTTAAGCGGCCACCGTCCCCGGGTAGGTGGCGGTGTTTCCCCGGGCTGTGAGTGTCCGGACGCTCCGTCGGACATCCAGGCGCCGCCGCGTCACCACAGAGGATGATGTGACGGACCTCCAGGCGTTTGATCACATCAGAGGGTCTGCATGGAGAAACGCTGCCTCCTTAGTCGTGTTTAGCAGACACATGTTGATAGCCACGGTCTTCGTTTACGTCCGAGTTCGACACTTCAGCGTGATGACGTACGAGAGAGAAAAACACAGACACGCAGCCCTCACAGCGGGAGGTCAGACCCGAGACTGCCGGCAGCTTCAAAGCGCCCTAATGCAGAGCAAAGGTTGGTCGATCCTGGTTAGAAAACCCCGCATCCATGCGCAATATCCAGGCCCTAAATCCAGAGTCCACTCAGTCCCAGACCGAGACAAGACGAGAGACCAAGACCCACTGGTTCATAACTTGCTGACTTTATTTGCAGCCCAGTAAACCTCATCTGATGGACCGCAGCCGCTGCAGGCAGCCGCTGCGCAGCACTCGCTGTCCTTCTTGCCGCAGTCTTCTAGCACAGCAGAATAATGAACCGAGCAGGCGATGAAGTCGGTGAATAAACCTCCGTAATGCGCTCATGAGGTGTGTCATCTGGCAGATTTTCAAAATAGAAACGCTACCTTGTGCCTTTTCTCGCACCTGAGAGGTGGAGGATGCCGGGGTCTGACACACAGCAGACTGGGAAGCGACTGGATGTCACACACACACTCGACACCTATTTTCGTTCAAGGTCATCTGTCAGTGTATTCTTTCTCCCTCACGCTTGTTTTTCGCTGCTCCGAGGCACTGATCATGTTTCTCCACTGAGGAACATCACAATGTGACAGGGACTTGCTGCTCTTAGGGCATGCTAGTGTCAAAAGCATCAAGAATCAATGTTTGTCTGCGTCATATCGTGTGGAAAACGTTTAGTTGGAGAGCAGAGCAGATGCTAGCGCCGTGTAGCTCAGTGTGCGGCTGATGGAGACTCAGACTTCTGATACAGAGAAACAAACGCGTCAAGTCAACATTGGTTTGGCATGTAGAGCCCTACCAGCTGCTAATGCTAAAGCTAAAGCACAGAGAGCCCTACCAGCTGCTAATGCTAAAGCTAAAGCACAGAGAGCCTTACCAGCTGCTGATGCTAAAGCTAAAGCACAGAGAGCCTACCAGCTGCTAATGCTAAAGCTAAAGCTAAAGCACAGAGAGCCTTACCAGCTGCTGATGCTAAAGCTAAAGCACAGAGAGCCTACCAGCTGCTAATGGTAAAGCTAAAGCATGGAGAATCCCACCAGCTTCTAATGCTAAAGCTAAAAGAAAGAGAGCCCTATCAGCTACTAATGGTAAAGCTAAAGCATGGAGAGCCCTACAAACTGCTATGGCTAAAGCAAAACCATGGAGAGTCCTACCAGCTGCTAGTGCTAAAGCATGGAGATCTCTACTAGCTGCTAATTCTAAAGCTAAAGCATGGAAATCCCTACAAGCTAATGCTAAAACTGAAGCATGGGGAGCCCTGTCAGCTGCTAATACTAAAGCTAAAAGAAAAGGAGCCCTACTAAATGCTAATGCTGAAGCTAAAACATGGAGATCCCGACCAGCTGCTAATGCTAAAGTTAGAAGAAGAGCCCCACTAGCTGCTAATGCTAAAGCTAAAGCATGACAATCTACCAGTTGCTAATGCTAAAGTTAAAATGGTGGCAGCGCTGAGGGCTAAGCTAGCATCGACAGCAACCAAAGTTATTAATGAATTTAGTGTTGTGTAGATGTGAACCGTGACCTTTTGACCTCTTAAAGCTGAGATGTTGCCAGCTGGACTCTGCCGACACAAAGACGCTGATTCATCTGCCGGCGACCACAGCGGACAAGATTAGCTCACCATGAACTCACTCTGCTGCGTCCACAGGTGGCCGCTGACACACACACACACACACACACACACTCAGAAACAAGCTGTGTTTCTGCCGTCTTCCTCTCGTTCCTGATCCCGTTGGAGGTTTTCTGAAGTCATGTGACGCGGCCTGATGCCTCACCAGATGTTCCACATTACCTCCTCATAAGCGCCCAGTGTGCCGAGCGGAGCCTCAGCTGGCTTCCATCTCCGGAGCGGCCGACTCATCGGCCGCCGCTTTTGGGATGAAACGTCAAATGGTCCGTTTTTATTAACGGCTAAAGCTGGAATATCTGGAGGTCCAGAACGTTCTCCTCTGGCCTCTCCCTTTATCTCAGTCCTCCGCCTCCATCTCCCAGCATTCCAAAGCTGAGATGTTTCCACATTGAAAGATTTACCGACGGCTCACCTTTGACTGTGAGACGGGGGGAAAAATGTGACTTTGAGGTCATCAAAAGAATGGAATGAAAGAGTAAATGAGAGAATGAGGTGGTTGGAGCAGAGAGGCGCCCAGTCCAGAGAGCATGATGGGAGCAGTGGGAGCGAGCAAGCACGGCAGCAGGTCTCCCTGACCGGACCTGATGTGCTGCTGCTCACCTCAGCTTGTGGTTCCTCGAAGCAGGGCTCTGGTCTTGGTCTCTTCTTTGGAGATCCCATGTGCCGGTTGCCGTCGGCGACCCCCGGCAGCAGCACACAGTCGGAGTAGAAGCAGATTAATTTCTGTCTTTGCTCTCCATCCTTCCACCTCCTTTCCACCTTCCCAGATCTTGATCACTTTGCTGCCGTTTCCTGCAAACACCAGCTCTTCTCAACACAGAAAAGCTCTGTTTTTTTTATTTTTAACCCTTAAGAGTACCTGGGGATGCTTTTTGTCCAGATGTTTTTTTGTCCATTTTGAGGGTCAAAATCCCTAAAAGATATCTGATATGATTCTTTCAGGCTGAAGCTGATTAACAAGACTGACTCATTTAAAGTTGGAAAAAATATAAATATATGATATTTTCACAGCAGTCTTTTGTAAGGAGACGCTTTTTGTCCCCAGGAACTAATAAGAGAGTTTGCTATAAAAATCTGTCACTGCAGAAAAAATCAGAATGCCTCAAATTCAATGTTGCTGCTAATCATTGACCATCTGAGGCTCTAATAATGATAATCATTAAATCCTCCTTGAATTACATTTGAGTTTTTGTATTTTCTTTGATTAAGATACTTAAAAAAGGCATTTAGAGGGTTTAAATCCCTCCACATCATTAATATTTGATATATATATATTTCAGGCTGAAGTTGATTAAAAAGATTGACTAATTTAAAGTGGAAAAAATGTTGATGTACGTTATTTTTACAGCAGTTTTTAGGGAGGGAACGTTTTTCGTCCTGAGGGACGATTGAGAACGTTTTTTTTAAGGAACTCTTAAGGGTTC
>CAESWR010000177.1:170448-182137 GCA_903171835.1 Mullus surmuletus | reverse complement strand
AGGCCCGGATCACGTCATCCTGGCCGCTCTTCCGTCCCGCCCAGAAAAACAGCAAAATTCAAACTCCAAAACTAAAAACTAAAAACCACCAAAAAAAAGACAATCACACACAGGCTGCTGTCAGTTGAGAGTGAGAGGCCGAAGGCTGCGTCAGCGCGAGCTTAAATTGTGACTTCAGCCAATCAGCATGCAGCAACCCCATAATGTAGATCACCAGAGAATTGCTCACACCTGCAGCCACACACCACACACACACACGCGACCCCAGTCATGACATTATCGACTGTTTCTCAGGTTCTACATTCAAGCCTCTGAATCCAGTAAAGAGGTTAGATAAATGCAAGAAGAGGAGCAGGAGGACCACCATCATGGGTATTCCCAACCACGTACAGAGAGAGCTCGGTGTGTTGGAAGCATCCTCCTCACAAAAAAATGCTTCTTTGTTGCTGATATCGTGTTATTCATACCGATCCAACCTCGTTTCAGCATTGCACAGAAGCTCCACCTTCCAGCAGGTCGTTTCTACACAGTTACCCAAAGATACCAAATCATTCACTGAGGGCCAGTCAGGTGTTGTTGTAATCCCAACGGTCGATGGCGGCACACCGGTGGTGAACAGAGAAGGAGCGAGGGTGCATCTTTCAGAGCTGGAGGTAAGCCGTCCTCAAATAAAAAATCTCACATTTTCACTATAGAGTGCAGGATTCAAGATTATATCAGTTAAACATTTGATTGGTTCATCTTCGAAACAGGCATCTGAAGACGAGCGGCTGAGGAAGCACATCCAGTCGGTGTACCAGGACGAGCAAACCTTCAACCATCAGAGCTTCAGCTGCCCACCTGGCCCCTTATCTGTCCTCAGACCCAAGTCTCTTGCTGTACCTGGTGTGACCACTTCCACCTCCTTCTCCCCTTCCATGCTGAGTTTCCTCCAGGAACCCCAGGTCAGACACATTAGGGGGACATGGTTCGTGCCACCTTTAAGTATTGTTGAATGTGCATAGCTGTGAAATTGCTGTTTCTGCCTTTCCAGGGCCCAGTGATGTCCATTTCTCCTCAGGCCACGTACCTGTCCACAATCATCCCCAATGCAGTGTTGCCAGCCTCGATTGAAGTCATCGAGATTGACCGAAGCAATAGCCGGACACGAAGCAGCAATTTCAACCATGGCGGGAGTGTTCGCACCGTGAGCAAAAGCAGCCTGGCCTCGTTGGACTCATCGGTCAGCCCTTTGATGTCCCGAAAGTCAGATGGTGAAGGCTCCCAGGCTGACACTTTCCAGGAAAGCTTCACAACGATGCCCACATCAGCTTCTGGCTCAAACTGGAGCGAGTCGCAGTCCTCCAAGACTATTATTTCAAACTCTTCACCTATAACATCCAAAGTTAGCACAATTAGCTTCACCTCACAGAAAGTGGATCTCAATGGGCAGGAAATCCAAGTTGAGTCTGGTGGGGACCAAGACGGCTCCAGTCTCTATAGCTCAGTGAGTGCTTTCACCAGCTCCAGGGGTAAAAGTGAGAAAACGTTGATGGATGAAGGTTCAGAGTCTGGTCAGTCATCCTCAGCAGCCGGTGGGGACGATCCAAAGAACAAGAACTGTCTGCGGAGTCTTTCCGTTACAAAGATTAAGCAACCCCCGGCACCTCCACGCAGAACTAACTCTCTGCACAATAACAAACTCAAGGGCGCCTCCAGGGTTTGTGTGCACATCAAAGATATCAATGGTTCTTCATCTCCAGAGGCAGTGACTGTTGTAGGAAGTACCGTAGCAAAGGACGACCATCGACCAGGCATGGCAGCTGCTGATAAGACAGCGACTCCTGTACTGAGCTCTCCTGGGTCAAACTCCTCATTCGCCTCCTATAATTCCTCTGGTGAGGCTGGAAAAGCAACCGAATCTCTGCCAGGGCTAAAGAGCTCCTCTCAACACAAACCCCCTTCAGAAGATGGGAAATTTGACCGAACCATGTCTCCTTCCAGTGGCTACTCCAGCCAAAGTGGAACTCCAACACTCTCCCAGAAGGGCATCTCCCCGACTTCCCCAGATAAAGAGAAGAGGAAACCCGTCAAACCAGAAAGAGCCATGTCTCGAGCCTCGTCAGAAGCAGCTTCTCCTTCCTCCTCGCTGACCTCCCTGTCATCCGCTACATCCGAGCCTGTCAATCCAGATGTTCCCACTTGTTGCCCCGGTCCGCCAGTCCAAAGATCCCCACCCACTGCCTCTGCAAAAGAAATCTCACCAAGTTTAAGAGCAGAAGTCAGAGAGCTCCTCAATATCCCGCCCCCTCCCAAGGTCAGAGCACCATGTCCTCCTCCTCCAGAAACATGGGTTCACAACAGACGCACCTTTGAGCTCCTGTGTGGGCCGTGTCCCGGTGTTAGTGCCACCCAGAAACCAACACGGATACCAGACGCCACAACAAAGCAAGCGGGACCTCGGGCTGATGTTGGTGAGGACTTCCAGGGTTTTTCAGGAAGAGAGATCTCAGACAAAACCGCCTCAGAAGTGTCCGAAGGAAATGCGCAGACATCAGCAGCAGCCTGTACCGAAGGTGTCCAACAGGATCTGCTGCCAGATCAACGTGCGGAAACAAAACAAGAGGCACTGTTAATCCAGGACGAAAGCAAAGCAAGCACAGAGGTTCAGCATCAAGACACCGGTAGCAGCCATGTTTCGAAGGACCTCGAGAGTGAGGAGACCACCACAAAGAAGGAGCCCCCTCCTGTCCTGAAGAAACCTCTTGTGGTTCTGCACAGAGAGGAATCAGCATCAACAGAGCAGCCGGTGGGAATGCAGAACAACCAGACAACAGAAGTGGAGAACACTAAAACCCTCTCCGAGGACGGTGTCATCCTTCCTGCAGAGAAGACCGAGCGCAACGAAGACGCAGGTGGAGTTCTTTCCACAAAGACGCTTTCTGTAGATTCCACCAACGTTAAGAAGACCTCACCTCCGCCTTCCCCTCCTCCCGCATACCAGCCCACACCTCCTCCATCAAGAAAGACGCCTCCCTCATCGGTATCAGTGGCGCCTGAAGAACTGCAGAAGGTCCAGGAGGAAATGCACATTGGAGAGTCTTGCTGGCCTCCTCCTCCACCTCCTTTAGAGGGAGACGCTGTCTTTGATGGGGGGGACGACGTCGACTTTCCTCCTCCACCTCCACCCTTGCCTCTCATTGGAGACAGTGCTTCAGATGTCATGGGCAGTTGTACCTCAGAGTCAGCTGTTACACCAAGCTTAGCTGAAGAAGAAGTTGTAGAAGTAGTTCAGAGTGAAGGGATAATTTGCTCACAACCAAGTCCGGATTTGCTCCCTTCTGCTACACAAACTGTGGTATACAACGACAAACCAGAAATGGTCCTGGGAGTTTCCGAACCTGCTGAGATTCCTTGCAGACCAGCACAGATCATCTCAGAGAGTGTCCCTCCTCCATCTATCATCAAAACAGAGAACCCAACTTCAGCCTCAGTTTTAACTTCTCCCAACACTTTCCTGAAGCCAGAAAGTCTTCCATTTGAAGATGAGTTGCTGCCTGAACCTCCTGTCAGTGCCCAAGTGCCAGTTACTGTCCCAGCAGCGCCGCCCCTCCCAGCCGAAGGTGTGTCCTGCGGGGTTAATTTCCGTAGGCAGCCCAGTGTAGCAACCAGAGACAACAGGAGCAAAGAGCTCCTTGCCCGGCACAAAAGTGCGCCCATTCCAAAAGAGGACGCTAACATACCCCTGGTCACCCCCTCCTTACTTCAGATGGTTCGCCTGAGGTCCGTCAACATGAGTGAAGACCAAGCGAAAACCCTGTCTGAGGCCACGTCGACAAGCCAGGGAACTCCAGTTCAGGAGAGTTGTCCAGCCTCAAATCAAGGACCTCAAAACATTCCACAAAAGCCCATTCGCAAGTCTCTGTCTCTCAAATCTCCACCGCAGACTGTGAAGACATCTTTGACACCCAACACCCCTTCCATGCGCTTGCAAGAAGCCATCCGTATGAAAACTGCAGCCATGTCTTCAGGCCAAGGTCTTCCATGCAGACTGGGGGCGAGAACCGCCTCGTACAGCTGCCCTAGTGAACCAGGGCTTCTGGCCCTGAAATCCCCAGAGGGTCTAGACATGCACAAGTCTCCGGCCTCCACTGCCAGCTTCATCTTCTCCAGGAGCACAAAGAAGGTTGTCATAGAGACTGCAGCTGCCTCTTCTCCTGAAGTTCAGGCGAGCCTGAAACAAAGCCTGGCAGCCGAGCTCATGCAGTTTTCCGACCACTCCAATGTTGCTGCCGCTTACGCCAACGGTGGGGTGAAGTCCGACAGAGTTCCTCCGCCGGTCGCCAGGAAACCCACCCATGGCGGCATCAGTCCACACCATCCTCCCGCTTCTTCAGCAAAGACGGAGTTCAGCCGTGATGGAAACAGCACGGTGGGAGCAGCTCAACATATGAGGGAAATCTCACCTACTGAGACAACAAGTAAGTTCTTGTGATTTTCTTTCAGTGGCTACGTTTCCATGCAGTCAATGAGCCTTTTCTCAATGAATGATCAGCAATAACCCGGTTGCGCGCGGCCATGGAAACACCGGTAGGTCATTTGAATAAGCGGAACATGCTCATATTCTGGTTTTTAGAAACCTGAATATTCCCCCTGGTTCCTCCTTCTCTAAGGTGAATATTTGATCATGTCTCCTCCTATCAGGATCTCCACATCAAAAGGAACGTGAATTAGTGTTCAGTTCTATTGGCAAGAGAACATGGCGACTAGGTGGAACTACTTTCTGCAACAGCGAAACCGCGCCAAAATTCATGTAAAAAAATCCCAAGTCTCCCTTTAACCCCAATATTGACTGCATGGAAACATGGCTTGTGTCTTTGTAGGAGCCGTGAAGGACATGTCAGGGTTTTGTGTGTAAACTCAAACACAAAACAATAGAAATTCTGCCTGCATGTCTGAGGTTTTTCCAGTCAAATCAGGGGCATGTTCCCCCAAGGCCCGTAATGTAAAGCTCGTGATCATGTCTCACCCAGGCAATTAGATTAGCTCAGAATGCCTGTGTGTGTTCTTGTAACTGTATTAAGGTGATGCCATCATGTCTAACCTTCCATTATCTTTCCTCTCTGCAGCTACGAGGGTGACTGCAGACACAATTGAAACGCTGTTTTGAAGGAGCTTCGTGGTCGTAAAACTAAGGCTCACGCTGGGAACAAGCCACAAACCAGCTCACAGCAACGACTAATGACAGGATTATTATCGGACGGTTGTATTTAAATTCTTAAAAAGCCTTAGCCTGTAATGGCCTTCCTACAAATATATGCAAAAAAAAACCCCTGCATAGCCCCCTTTTTCTAAAAGCTTTATTCTGGAGTATTTTTATAGGCTACAGCTACTCTCTTCCTCAGGCCCTCAGGGTGAAACGTGTACATTGGCTGGACTGTAAATACATGGCTTGTGTGAGATTGCCTCCTAGAGGTTGAATTAGGTAGTGATGACTACGGCTCAGAGAAAACGATGCATTCTGTACATATGTTTATTGTCGTTTGTTTTCCCCCTCTGTTGTAATATAATGTAAAATTCTCATGGGTGTTTATGTCAGAAAACGCTGACAGCTGCATCCAAATCTGCATCTATCACATTCATCTATCGTCATCCAATTCTCGGTTTTAGGTCCAGCTTTTCACTTTGTGCTGGTTCAGATACAATCAACGTGAAGTGGAGAAAAAAAAAGGGAAAGGGCATACAAGAAATGTCGTCAGTCAGAACAGGCACGTTTCCATGGTGACTTACAAGCATACCAGACCACACTCCACCTCGAAAGAATCATACACTTTTAAAGACGGGGGTGTGTTGTTATGAAGTCTGCCCAAGACATTCTGAGAAATATTTTTGAAAAACAATAACAAAAAAATATCCTATTTATTTATGTGATTGTTCTCGCGTAGCACTGTTGGTCACCTTTTCCTGTCAAGACGGTCCTGGGCCAGTATGACGAGCGGCTCTGGATGATGGATACACTGGAGTAGACTTAGTTTGTGCTCAGATTTCATATTAATACTTGGTGATTTGGTTTTCTTATCCAGCTCAAAATCTCTGGCCCAGTGTATTTGGTGGAATCCCAGGTTTATCATGATTTGCACAAAATGCTTACCCCGGCAAAAATCACTGAGTGAATTTTAATGACGCTTGTTAGTGGATAAGATAAGAAGTATAGATTTTGATGATTATAAAGAATTATGTACAGTTATTACTTCTATAAATAAAATGTAAGGCCATGAAACATTGTTTTTTTGTCTGCATTTATTATAATTAAGATAGACATTGAGTGACCATATGGTACTTGTGTTGTTTTCCACTAAATGGCTCGGCTCGGCTCGGCTCTACTCTACTCTGCATTGTACTTCATGTGTTTCCATTACAGGATAGCACCCTCTCAAGGTTGCTGGTTGTCATAGCGATGTGGCCCCACACTGCCCGGAGTTCATCTTCAACCTGACAGTTTGTGTGTCTGGCTAACGCTGTTTATCATGAATGAGATCACCGTGATGTCATCAAAGGGAGGCTGTTTGCAGCCACTCCGTCTCAACTGCCGCCCCACTGGATCTGCAGACTGAATAAGGTCGCTTTCACACCCCAACAAGTGGACTCGGTCGGATTGGGGAGCTGAAAGTTGCAACATTGTTACGCACATAAATGCAGTGACCTTAATGTACTGACACATTATGACAGCAGGCTAAAAAGACCAGACAAATTAAATCAATTAATTTAAATAAACTGCATTTATTTGACATTTTTTGGTCAAATCAGCATCAACAGATCATCAACTTTGACTACATGTTGAAAAACTCACCTACTTCAATCCCAAACACTTGGGAATTCGCTCAGCATTTCATGGAACGCCGCTCCGCGTTACAACCGCTTCAAAGACATTTTTTTGTATCATTATTATTATTATTACAGTCAGAGTTTCCCCACTTGGGTCAAAGATGTGGACAAGTATTTGCAAGTCCTAAAAAAGTGCATCATCTACAAGGTCGCTAGTTATGTTGGACACATTTCACTGCATTCAAATGACAAAGAAGTGGCATTTACATCAGTAGGTCACTTTTGTTCACTGAAAGGTTAAACTGTAATAGACAAAAAGTAACTGATTCTGGCAAACATACGAAGAAGACCTCGGGCAGTCAAACAGGCATCTGACGGGGAACAATATTTGATATTGGCAGAAATAATGCTTTTCAAAGCAAAATACACTACATTTAAAACAAACAAAAAAAGGTTAGCTCGCGCATGTGTGTGTGTGTGTATGCGCGCGTGTATGTGTGTGTGTGTGTTCTCTTACCAACACACGCTGGACTTTCGACTCACTTTTTCATTCATCATTCATTGGTGAATGTTATAAACCACTGTACAGTTGCCCCCCCCCCCACCCCCATCATTTTTAATTAATTTCAATCTTAATTGTCACCAACTCACATTATAACTCACATTAAATGTGCCCTCCCTAAAAACTGCAGCAAAAATAACATATTAATCCTAAAGAGTTCATGGTATTTGTCCAGACCACTTTTTCAGACCATTTTCAGGCCATTTTGACTTTGATGAATCATTATAGCTCATTTTTTCAAAAGGATATTCATTTATTTCTTTCATTTTCTTCTCAAACTAGCCTTAAAATGCAAAGTTACAGACAAACTCTTGTTACCTCCCTGCAGAAAAACTAAGAATGCCTAAAATTCACGTCTTGAAAAAAAAATAGAATATTTAGAATAATTCCTATTTTTTCTGCAGTGACAGATTTTAATAGTAAAATTCTAGTGATTTGTAACGAACGCACACCAGAATTTTACATTTGAGAGAAAATTCATATCCTTTAGAGAAATGTAGCTGCAGTCATTACAACACGGCCAAAATGGCTTGAAAGCGGCCTGGACAAAATGGTCCTCAGGAACTCTTTAGGGTTATTTGACCATCAGGGCTGAATAACTTCCGAAAACGAGTCGGCTGACCTGTCTTGTTTTAGCCGTTATGAAGCACCGAGTTCTCTAAGGTGAAGTCGTACTGAAAGTTGGCCAGGTTGTAGTTGATGTCGCGGGACAGCAGCACGTCGGGCATGCGGTGGAACCCCGTCTGCATGGCCTGAAGGTGAGGCGCCAAAGTGAAGGGGACGTCCCCCAGCAGGTCTGGGAGGGCAGCGGCGGCGGCGGCGGCGGCGGCGGTTGCGGCGGCCGAGGCCGACTCCCCCACTGTGGACGCCGGCATTGGAGCGGCGGCAGGCAAAGGTGCTGGGAGGCGCGTGTCCACGGGCCGCGCGGGAGCTGGACACGACCACTTGGAAGAGAAGACACAGCGGCGGAGTCAGAGCGGCGCCCGGGAGGTTCCGGTGCACGCAGTGGTGCAGTCTGGATTCTTCTAGTGGGTCTAAACGCTGAGAGGTCTTTGATCTCAGCTGGTTTAAACCGGTAAAATAAAGGACCAATCAAATAAAGGAACTGCTGATTTTAAACCTCCTGAGAGCCAGACATTCATTTGGTCTGGGGGGGGGGGGGAGGAGTGAGGAAGGACAGAATGAAGGGAGAGGAAGGAACGAGGGAAAAAGGGAAAGGAGAGATTAAGGAAGGAATAGAGGAAGGAAGGAAGGGAAGACAAGAGGGAGGAATGGAAGGGAGGAGGAGTGAAGGAAAGAAGGAAGGAAGAAAGGGAGGGATGAAGGACGGAGGGGGTGGGGAAGGAAGGAGCGATGTAAGAAGGAAGAAAGGAGGGAGGAAGGATGGAAGGAGGGGAGGATTTCCTTCCTTCCTACCTTCCTTCCTTCCTACCTTCCTTCCTCCCTTCCTCCCTGACAGTGAGGTGGGCTCCAGAAGCCCCTCTGGTCCAAAGGTTCCTCTTCATCACACAGAGAAGGAGAATTGATGAACGGAAAAGTGAAAGTTAAAGTCACCAAACCCTGCTGAGACGCAGCTTTGCTCATTTTGTAGAGGTTTTACGGTAATTCAGGACGTTCTCTGGTGTCTGTACGGTGTCTACCTGCCTATCGCCTATAGAACTAATCATTAACTGAATTGCATTTGATAGAAATGATTTGAGGTTTTGTATGTTTTTCGATTAAAACACTGTGGAGTTTTGTAAACACACATTAGAGGGTTAAAACCCACCGGAATAATTCATATTTGTTATATTCATATATTTCAGGCTGAGGTCCATTAAAAGGGTTGACTCACTCAAAGTGGCAAAAATAAGAACGTATGTTATCTTTGCAGCGTTTTGAGGGAGGGGACGTCCCTCTGGTGGACGGCTCAGCAGAGAATGGAGCTGTGGAGGTTTGGATGGAGGAGTACGGTGAGGATCAGAGGTGAGGAGCTCGTGTTGGCACAGCAGGGAACCACACTCAGAGCAGATCGCAGTTGTAAACAAAAGAAAAATGTGCTGCGTGGGAGGTCGTCTTTCCAGTCCTGCAAAGCTCCGTCTGTTGTCCTGTCTGTCGCCTGCTGCAATATTAAGTGCGTGACATCCGACACCTTCGTAGATCCAATGAAGAGCTCTCTCTCTCTCTCTCTCTCTCTTTCTCTCTCTCTCTCTCTCCACTCCTCTGAAACACACCCAACTACTTCCTACTTTGTTGCATACAGCCCATATAAGGCTGGGTGATATTTCGATATAAATATATATATATATTTTTTTTAAAACAAGATATGGAATGAGACCATATTGTTTATATCCATCCTAAGTATTTTTGTTATAAAGGAGAAGAAAATCTTGACTTTGATTTGAATAAGCCATTCTGTTGTCAAACGAGACTAAAACAATTGGCAGATATTTTACTTATACCTATAACTATTTCGAAAAAAGATTGGCCTGTTTTATCTTTATCAAAGATATTTTTTAAATGTATACATCCTTTATCCTATATATAGTATATATATTGTATATCAATATTCAGTCCAAATATATTGTGATATGAGTGAATGATTCTTCATTTGATGGCTAAATTTGACTTTTGAATTCTGACTATCAAGGTCAATAATGTCATACTGCTACTGTATGAACTGATCTGAACCAAACTAAAGTGTGGCGTCACATGGTTCACCAACTCCCCGCCGTCTCCCCCTGAGGCTGTGCTTCCTCCCGCCTTCGCTCTCAACATGGTGGCTACGACTTCAGAGCCTCGGAACGCTTGTTTACAATGTTTACGACATCCAGACGGAAAGCCAGTTACAGAGCAGCATGTTAGCTTGCTAGCATGTTAGCGAATCTTGATTGAGCCCGAAGAGTTCCTAAAAAAAACGTTCTCAATCGTCCCTCGGGATGAAAAAACGTCCCCTTCCTCAAAACTGCAGCAAAATAACATATATTATTGGTATGTATACAATTGTTAATTATTTAGAGGGATTTTAACCCTCTAAATGCCAATTTGTTTACGTAACTCCACTGTATTTATTTGAAGAAAACAAAACCCTCAAATAATTTCCATCCAATGCAATTCAAGGAGGATTTAATGATTATTATTATTAGAGCCTCAGATGATCAATGATTAGCAGCAACATTGAATTTGAGTGCAGTGACAGATTTTAATATCAAACTCTCTTATTAGTTCCTGGGGACAAAAAGCGTCTCCTTCCAAAAGACTGCTGTAAAATATCAGATATTCATATTTTTTCCAGCTTTAAATGAGTCAGTCTTGTTAATCAGCTTCAGTCTGAAAGATACATATCAGATATCTAATATTTTTTAGGGATTTTCATCCTCTAAGTGGTCATAAAACATCCCCAGGAACTCTGAAGGGTTAAGAAATGTGTCATCTGTGTCACTGCTCTGACCTCAGTGCAGTGGAACTGGGTGTGTGCAGCTGCAGCCCCATGCTCACCTTGGAGGGCAGCACCATGACGTTTGTGGACGGCCGAGCGCTGTTCACCGACTGACTCTTCTGCCGCTGCTCCTCAGCTGTTTCTCCTGCACAGAAATGAGACACATGGTTTACAGACATTGATTACAGGAATCACTTTGAATCATTCAAGCTGCTGAAGGGATAGTTGGTATTTTTCTTCAGTGACTTTTTCTCCACTAGGTCCCGTGAGCCAAGTTCCGGCAGAAAGTAGTTCCGTCTAGTTGCTGGAGTCACACGGATAAAGCGCTTCGCTCTAAAAAACAATGTGCGTTAAAAAGAATAACGCGTCTTCTCTCGCGTCGCAGCGGCCTTCTTCTGCCAGCTGATGATGGTGCGCGCAGTGATACGAAGGGAGGGAAAATAGTGCCGGGTGATTGCAAGGTCGGACTTCTTCACGGCCAAGAATTGGTGATGCAAATGTATGACTCTTTTGAAGGCATGTTGTTTTTTGGAGCCAAACTCTTTATCCGTGTGACTCCAGCAACTAGACGGAACTACTTTCTGCAACAGAGAAACCGGGCTGGAACTCGGCTCACGGGACACAGTGGAGGAAAAGTCACTGCTGATGAAGCTCACTGATGGTGAGGAGCTCATACACCTTCATGGAGAAAAACACCAACTAGCCCTTTAAGCATTCACATGAGTTCTAGAGGAGCAACAAGATCTACATAATATTTCCTGAGAAATCTGTATACAAACAAATATACATAAATATATCTGTATCTGCACAGAAACTAGTCTGTTCTATTTTGGTTGATGCTCGCTCCACCGCCTGGTAGTTTCTGTATAATCTCATCATATTCGACCCTTAAGAGATGGATGAAT
>CAESWR010000177.1:133549-144438 GCA_903171835.1 Mullus surmuletus | reverse complement strand
ATGTACATGTCGTTGGTGTCCTGACACACCAGCATGGCGTGACGCTGGCTGAACGTGCCTCTGCCCACGTCCTGCCCGCTGATACGGATGTCAAAGCCTGCAACCAGGAAGTGACATGTTGTTTAAAACACTAAATATTTCTTTCTATCTGATCACAATAATATGCAGTGTGCAGCCAATGCTGCGCCCCTAAACGCTCACTTAGAAACTCAGAAGTAGTATTCTGAGTACATATCTCCTTCACGCTAGCATGGTTGCAAATACTCCAATACCCCGATTTTTTGCTTTTTATCTTTTATGAACCTTTATTCTACAAGATAAGCTTGTTGAGATAAAGCATCTCTTTTTCAAAAGCGACCTGGCCAAGAGGCAGCGAATTACAAATAAAGTAGTTACAACACAAATATACACACGAGTGAAATTAAACAGATTCAGTTTAGTGGTGAAACTGATCTAAAAACAGTTACAACCCCAATGCATTCAAGTTCCGATTTCTTAAGAAGTGTAACAAAGTTGTAAAGCGGGTTCAAATCAGGCAGTTTTAAGTCAACTTGCAAGGAATTCCATAACGAAATGCCTTTATTAGACGAGCATGACCATTCTACTCAAATCCACCAAAATGAGTTTCTGATAATGCGCACCTCTTACCCTCAACAGCTGACGGACTACAAGTGAGGAGGTTAAAAGGCTTTTCCTTTCATTGTTGTTGCTATGATCATTTGTACCTCAATCCAGCATCAAACAGCTATTATCAATATAAAGGTGTGGGGGAGTCATGGCAACCTGAGCGCTGAACGTGGTCAAACTCCCACCATGTTTGTTGATGTAGCCGAAAAACTAGGAGAGCGGCGCGGGTGCGAACGCCGCGGAGCTCCACGTTTAACTGGAGAAAGAAAACACCTTCCATCACAACGGTGGTTCAGCATGGAGAGCGCTACCCGCTGCTGAGGCTGAAGCTAAAATAAACGTGGAGGAAGTGGAGAGTTCTGCCGCTTTGTTTTGATCTGAAATGCTGCTGCTGACGGCGACACCGAGTCGTATAATATCGTATACGGGCGCTTGATTTCATCCCCTCAGGCTAGTTGAACACAAAAATGTTGAAACCTGCGCCAACATTTTTACAGTTCACAAGTCACAGGGGAGCCGAAGACAAAAAATGAACAACTTCCTGTCATAGAAAAATAAAAGCTGTACAATCTTAAAAACAGCTGTGATTTTGTTATGAAGACAGGATGTGTGTACGAGTCTTTTAGTGTTCTTTCACGCCACTTCATTATCAACACTGACTCACTACAGAGTAGAAGTACACAGAAGTACGTGAGGTGAGACGTAGCGTGAGTGTGCTCTTTTCAGACCTTGCGCGAGAAGCGAGCCGAAGGCCAAAGCCTCGGCCGTGGACCATTCCAGCTTGGCTCCCTCCTCCAGCTTCTGCAGCCGAGCCTGAGGACACACGCAGGGAAAACAAAGTATCATCTCCTCGTCCCCTCCGCAGTGATTCAGCCGGGTCGGGGGGGGCGGACCTGTACGTGGGTCTTCCCGAGGTGTCCGTGCACCTGGATGTGCTCGGGGATCTCCACCGACTTGGCTCCGACGAACTGCAGGAGGGGGACGGGGACGCCGGTGTCCCAGGTGGAGACCTTGGCCTGCGGCTCCACCAGATCCCCCCAGCGGCCCTGCAGGTTGGTGGGCGGGGGGCTGTACAGGGTCATGTTGGCCAGCTTGTCGTTGAGCATGGCGTAGTGTTTGGACTTCATCTCCTCGCGCTCGGCCTCCGTCATCAGACCCTCCGAGATCAGCTGGTCCGAGTACGAGTCCGGGACGCTCTTACGGGAACTGGAGGAACCGGGGGGGGGGGCAGAGGGGGGGCAGTATGGAAAAAATACCCGGTTAACTTTGGCAGGAAGAGTTTTGTGCTGAATGAAAAAGTTCAAACAGCATCATCATCGTAGTCGGTAGGACAGCACAGAACAAAAATAAAAGTATTTTTTTATAACACTAAGAGGATTTTTATGACATTGTAAAAGATTTTTCCACTGAAATGAAGTGCTGATTACTTCTTAATCCATCTTAAATTGAAAACCCAAAGAACATTTGTCCTATTTTCTACTATTCTCAGTTAATTACATTCATTTTGATTCAACCTGAAGCCTTCACACCGCTGGTTCACGATGTACTTTGTACTATTGCAATGCATGTACGCTGAGAGCCGCCATGTTAGTTATTGTCTGGATAAAAAAAAAAGAAAAAGGAATCATGGCTTCAGTCAAACCCCCCCCCCTCGAATCTCCTACCCTGCTTTTCAACTTCAAGCGCGCCGGGTTGCCTGAGGTGACGTGTGATCGCGTCTTTGAAATTGTTTGTATTCTTGTCACATTTATCGCGTTCGGTGTTAACACGCATTCACTTTGTTTTCATGCTCATAGTACTGATCAAAACTATGGCACGGCTTTTAATTAAGTGTAATTTCCTAATTAGTGAAAATGGTTTGTCAACTCAATTATCTGGATGTGCCCGCCTGCGATGAGATTAAGTTGTTGTAATGAAGCAAGTTGTATTTTCAGCAGTATTTTTACATTTTGAGCAAAAGTTGAGTTTTGGAATATATAAGATATTACTATTGAATTATCATTGTGTCGTAGCGCCTGTATATTAAGGTATGTACAGTATCATGACGCCCTGGAAGAGACCCCGCACTGGTCAGTAGTTGTACTTCAAAAACGACTGAGCTTTAAAAGCAATATATTTGGAGGTTGTCTTGCACACACACAGTGTAATCAGTGTCTATGCAGTCATTTCTCCCGGAAATATCATGTTTCATCTTCCATATTAGCAAGCAGGGTATAAAATGAAATTCTACCAGCCATAATATGTTTTTCTCGGCCACTGAACTGTTCATGATCACAACCTTAACTAACACATTTTCTGGACACTGAACAGCATAAAGATTACAGCTAATTGCCAACAGTCTTTTTTTTAGTAAGGAACGACATAATTGAAGGTTTCACATACTGTTAAAAGAATCATAACACTTATTTCCAAATATTATATGCGGTTTCTTCTTCTGTCTGACGAATGTCGAATGACGGTGGACAGCGAGGGACAAATTTCAAATTGGAAATGCAAATGCATTTATATAGGAAAGTCTGCATTTTTCACTCGCCACCTAATTATCTTACTCACCAAAACATGTTTTTACACGCCTTTGCTGAGTGCTAATTCTAAACCCTGTCTGCAAGTGTTTTACATTTCTTACCAAAACACTGCATCTCATGTGTCATATAAATGAGCCCCTCGCAGCCCCCCCAGCCCCCCGGTTTGGAAAGCAGTGCTTGTCGCTGAGTGTTTGCCGACTGACCGGATGATCTTGTACATGGCCGGGTTGGTGAAGAAAGGCTCGTCCAGCTCGTTGTGGCCCCACTGGCGGTAGCAGGTGAGATCCAGGATGACGTCCTTCCTGAAGCGCCGCTGGTACTCCACGGCCAGCCGGCCGGCCCGCAGCACCTCCTCCGCGTCATCGCCGTTCACGTGGATCACCGCGCAGTTCACCATCTTTCCTGTGAAACGGAGGTGAGGAATCAGACCTCCGAGCTAAACCAAAGTAAACACCGCGGATGAGTCACACGCCGGCGCCGTCCCTCGGCCTCACTGACCGACATCGCTGCAGTAGAGAGAGGAGCGCGCCCTCTCTGACGGAGTGGTGTAGCCCACTTGGTTGTTGACGATGAGGTGGATGCTGCCTCCCACCCTGTAGTGGGGGAGGTTGCACAGGGTGAGCGTCTCAGGGACGATTCCCTGGCCGGTGAACGAGCCGTCGCCGTGGACCTGAGGAGAAGAGCGGCAAGGCATTTTTAACAGCTTCACCCGCATCATCCAAGTCAGAGAAGAAAATGTTGATGTTGTTTTTGCCCGACTGCCAAATTCTCTCACATCTGAATGCTTTTGTTAAATAAAGTCTAACCGCGTGTATCGAGTAAACCTGCTGCCTGATTCACCATCGCTGTGGGTCAGAGCATTGGCAGAATGCCTGTTAAAGGGATAGTTCGGATTTTTTGACATCCTCACCATCAGTGTCGTTCATCAGCAGTAACTTTTCCCCCACTGTGTCCTGTGAGTGGAGTTCCAGCCCGGTTTCACTGTTACAGAAAGTAGTTCCAGCTAGTTGCTGGGGTCACACGGATAAAGCGTTTTGCCCCCCCAAAAAAACAACATGCGTTCAAAAAAGAGTAATCCAGTTGCATCATGAAAAAAGTCTGACCTCGCAATCACCCGGTACTATCTTCCCTCCCTTCGTATCACTGCGCGCATCTTTCCATCAGCTGAAGGAGGAAGGAGACCACTGTGACATGAGAGAAGACGCGTCGCAGCGATCTCCTTCCAATCATGTAAACGCCGTGAAACAGCTGATGATGGTGCGTGCAGTGATACTAAGGGAGGGAAAATGGTGTCGGGTGATTGCGAGGTCGGACTTTCTTGCAGCCAAGAATTTGTGATGTGGGGGGAAAGTCACTGCTGACGAGCCACACTGATGGTCTAAAACAATCCGAGCTATCCCTTTAAGATAGGTTTGCTGTTTTTTAAAAATCCCAAATATTCAAATCTACCCAATCTGCATCAAAGCAGAAGCACCATCTTACAAGTTGGCTTCATTGAGGTTCACTTGTCATCATGAAGAGGATATATTGTATTTAAATCTTAGACTAAGACCCGCCGTCACGCCTGGCTTTAAATCAGCCTTGGAGCAAACACATTTACAGCTGGTATCAACGTGCCTTAACACCAGGTGTCTCCACACTCATCCTTCTTCCTCTGCCTCTGCAAATTTTTCTTTCACAGCGCTACATCCTGTGCCTTGCGTAACCATGGCAACATCAGCACAAGGTGGTGAGACAGCGGTGTTCTGACACGGCTGTTCTTATGGTTGCAGTTTAGGCCTCCGCGTCTGCAGTGGGAAGGGAATGCAGCACCGTCTGGGAGACCTTCCTGGATGAAGAACGGGCGTCTGCGCTACGTACGCGCCGCCGCACTTTCCAAGAAGAGCCGCATGATTACAGCCTTGGAAAAAGAGGGTGGCAGTGACGTTTTGGCACCTTGCAACAGGCTCGGGTCGCGGCACCTCGTTCAACTCTCCTCCAACTGCATTCGGGAGGTTCCTGCTGAGCCGTTACATTAGTTTGCCGAGCGGGAACCAGCTCGGGGATGTTGTGGGGGGATTTCAAGGAATGTGAGGGTTCCCACTGTGCACAGGGACCATAACTACCTCACACATTTACGTCGCTGCATTTACACCCTGGAAATGAGCAGAATCTGTCCCCGACCGCCTTCAGAACTGGCTTCAAAGATTTGTTTTGAGTGCATTAATAGCTGTACTTTCATGTGGTCAAACGCGAGGCAACTGCAACCCAAATGTATTCTAATGGAGCGGCGAAGCCCCGCCTTTCCGTTTCCGGTACATGGGTCCCCAACAATGATTCTTTATGAATGAGAGTCAATGAGGAGATACTTATTTTCTGGTCCCGTTTGAATTGCCATGAATTTCACATACGTTGTTTGTGGTTTTTAAAGAAACATTCTCATGCAAAGAAGACTATGATTTAGCACCACGAAGTTTGATGATGTTAGGTTTTTGTGTGAAGCCGCTTTGCAAAATACAGCTCTTTGCTGCTCTTGACACGATTGATAGACGTCACCACCTGCACAACATCATTACAACTCGCGGCATGCGGAGAGTTTCAGCCATGCCGATGGCAAGAATCTGCGGGAAAGGGCGATGACGTAATAATACATGTAACACACACGACACAGAGTCTTTCTCGTGGTGTTTTCTCCACAGCAGAGGTTCTCACAGTGCGGCTCGCAGAAACATTCCTGCCGGCTCGCAATGAATCACAGTTGTTAGTTTCAATCCAACCGTACATTGCTTTGAAAGGATGAATCTCCATTTTGGGGTCTTTAGCAGCATCTATAGGAATACGCTGGAATTACAGGTGTGGTTTTTAGACCTCACTTGACCCCAGTTTCCATGTTTCTCAAGGTTTTCTCAAGTGTTGCAAGGTTTATCCTCGTTTAATAATCGAAATGTGTTTATTGCACATTACTGGATGCGGATAAATGTAAATTGTAGAGATGCAACCTGGTCATTAAAATGATTGGGATGTTGTTCATTAGTTTTTTCCTCCTTTTTTTTTTCCTTCGGCAGCCCTCAGTCCAATGTTGGGTTCCTAAATTGGCCCTCAGCTATCAAAACGTTGAGACCCCTGCTCTACAGCCTTTAACTGAGCAGCTGCACAACAAACGGTGAAACTCTTGACGTGAAAAATGATCATTTAAATCCACAAACAACATACGTGTAATCGGGGCGTATAACGACTGGGAACAGAAAATAATGACTTTCTCTGCATTGAAGCCCATTCATATCTAATGNCTCTACCTGCAGACAGACGACCTGGTCTCCCGGCTGTGCGTCCTCCTGGGGCGAGTAGTCCCCCTCCTGCCGGAGCTGCTGCCTGGCCCGGGTTTTGCCCTGAGCCACCGGGTTGATGGCCTCCAGGTGGGAGGGGTTGGGCAGCATGGTGACGTGCAGGGGCCGCTCCGCCCCCAAGTCCAGCTCCACCGAGGAGGTGAGGTGGGAGAGCACGTCGCCGATGGAGGGCGAGGAGTCGGGGAACTCGCTGAGGCCGCGCATCTTGCGGAACATCAGCTGGAGGAAGAGAGAGCAGATACTTCTTTCACAAAGAACGACCCGCAGCTTTGGAGCGCGACCTTTCCAGCAGTCGAGGTCGTTGTTTGCAGACACGTGCGACAGCTGTCTCACCTCCGGGGGGAACTTGAGCAGGCCGGTCAGGAGGTTGAGGCGGCCTCTGTGCGGCATGCCGATGATGATGTCTGTGACGCCGCTGTGGGACGACTGGTGGAAGAGCTCGTAGAAGAAGCCCATCATGCTCTCTGCTCCCTCGCCTCCGTAGCGCTTCACCGTAGCAAACTTGGTGGCCAAGAAATGGTCGAATTCCTGAAGATTGGAGGAAGTATATAAATCAAAGTGTTGATTATCAGTGTCCACTCTCACCAGATATGGGATTCCTTGTTTCCCGTCTCCCACCTGAGACTCCAGCATGACCTTTGCCAGCTGCCGCCGCTCCTCCGTGGTGAAACTCTGCTTCTTGAGCTCCTCAAAGCGGTCGGCGAACCACTCGCGCTCCTCCATGCTGCACAGCTGGCTGGTCTCCACTGACAGGTGGCCGCAGTAGGCCTCCTCCAAGTAGGCCTGCACCTCCTCCACCGAGGCCGAGGCCTTGCCGAAGTGCGGCAGTCCTGCAGAGTCGCACACGACGAGCCCCCGTGAGCGCCGGACCACCACTCACAGCTCAGCATGGGTGGGCTTTTCCGTCCCAGAATCAAAACACTGTTGGTTTTCTTTCAAATGTGAAATGCGAGCTGAATACAAAGAACTACTACTAATATCAAAGTTATCATGATTATAAAGGGGAGAAAGAAAACAGGATCCGTGTATAAAAGTGTATAAAAGACAACAAAAAATACTATCATGGTCACTTTCTTGGTACTTGATACAACCTTCTGTTACACAATAATAAACCTGTTTGTAAAACATGAACTAAAACATTATGATAATTGCAAAGAGACTAAAAAAATATGAAAGAATAAGCTTTTTAGAATGTCTTTAAAAGGAAAACTGATGAACTCAGCTTGTTTACGTAGATGTTCACTTATTACAACAGAACAGTAACAATCCCTCCAAATCACCATGACGATGTTATACGTGAAATGACGACATTTATGTGAAAACAGAGATTCTGGTGACACAATCGTGTCTGAACTCACGATAATAAAGCCTTTGTCTGGTATTACAAGCCTGCAATGACGATATTGAGTGTTTTCATCGTCACCATCATCTGAATACAACCATTATAGATGTATTTACCACCAGTTAGACCTCTTTACACCGCTGCCGTAACCAGGCATGGATTAGTGCAGAGGTCACCTGTCATCCATCCCACCTGAGGTGTTCAGTTCTCCTTCCATAGTGCCTTTGAGCACGTGGATCTCCGGCACGCTCTCAGCAACAGGTTGATGTGGCAACAAGGGGTTAATTTTAGCTGCTTTGTGTCCATGTGCCCTGTATGCTTCCACCAGCCGGGCCAGTCGGTGATCTGAGGAAAACACACACACACACACACACACACACACACACACACAACCATTAAAACACAAGATCACTGACAGCCCCTTTTAACGATGAAATCAGGTGTTCCTGCAGCCTGTCGTGGTCGGCGGAGACGTTTTCACACCACACGCACTACTTTCTGTCCTACTTGCCGCCGCGGACGCTCAGCTGACCTTGGTTCAGCGCGGCGATGCGGTCGCGCTGCAACTTGTGCTCCCGGTCGCTGTGTTTGGGCCGGTAGCCGAACACGCCCGTCTCGGTGTGGTAACAGCAGCCGACAACCCTCCGACACGCACCGAGCTGCAGCCGGCCCGCCAGGCCTTTGAGGAGAAGCACCGACGACATGTTTTTAATTGAGAGAAAAACGCGAAGGACTGCCGCACGCTCCGACAGTTACAGGCTGGCGGCCATATTGCTCCGGGGTGCGGGGCGCGGGGGCGGGGGTGGGAGGAGACGGCGGACGAGACTCCTATTGGCTGGAGGCTGCTCCCCCCCCCGGCTTTAAGGAAATATTTATTATAGTTTCCTCCGGTTTCATTAAAGCCAAACTGCAAAAATGATTGATAAAAATCGGCTATTTGGGTTTAATAATTCGATGTTTAATAGTTCCGTGAAGCAGCCGCGGTGACGTTGGGCAACAGGTTTGACGCGCGGCGGTGCTGCGTTCAGGTGCTCCTCGGAAATGTGAACCTCATTTCGTGAATTGACGTGAATGAATCAGAATCTATTTGAAGTAAAGATGACCTGTGCCGTGTCCTTTTATGAAAAGCCCAAGATTCTGCTTTTTCACCTAATTTACCCCGATTAAATCACTCAGCACAAATCCTGAAAAGTGAAGCCGATGCAGCGGTGCCTCAAACCTGCACTCGCTCTTACCGCCAGCAGAGGGCGCGACGGAGGTTGCGAAACAAGTGGAGCAAAGCAAGATGGCGTCTCTGCTCATCACTGATTTTTTTGGTGTAATTTTGAGGTATGTGTCACAATTACTCTCTATTTGTTTCCTGGGATTAAACGCTCTTGATTTTATGACTTAATTGCAAAGTGTTTAACTGGTTTGAACAAACCATAACAAACATTTGTGCAGAAATCAATTGGAAAATGACATTAATTGTCACCAGATATTTGACCCTATAGACCCCCTATATTTGACCCTGAATTGCTCTTGTTTTCTTCTTCTTCTTCTTTTTGTTTTTCACTGAATATATCACCACGTGTCCCTTGGTAGAAAATGGTGCTGCTTCTTTTCTTCACTGTAACTGTACTCCGCCTCTCTGACTGTTGTATATGTGCCCCCCAACCGCCCCCCCACACACACACACACACACACACACACCATCCAAAGCCTCCTCAAATTCCCTCTCTTGGCCCTGAACTATAATTAGTTGGATATCCACATGGGCCAGCTGTTTGTTCAGATAAGCCGTTCTGGCGATGATCGTCAGTATCACATCTCAGATGAATCAATAAAGAAGCTCCACAACATGGTTTCATATCAAGAGAATCGATACTCTCATTTGCCGGCCGAAGCAAACACAGTTAATTGTGCCGTTCTCCAAACGAGGGTGAAAACAAGATAAGATGTCAGTCGGACGGATAAAATCGGGGTTTATCTGCTCGCTCGGCGGCGGCGGCGGCGGCGGCGGCGCTCACACAGCTGAGACGCTGCAGATACAAAGCCGGGCTGCAAAAACGTCCTTGGCTTTTAAAACCAGAACTTTAACAGTGAAATGTAAACACCAAGTTGGAGGGGAAGCAAGTGCACCATCCGTCATAACATCTTCGTCCTATGTGTCTTTACTTGACGTTTGGACGTTTGCATTTGTGAAACCGAAAAATGCTGTGAGGAAAACCTGTAAGAGGACCCAGTACCTCATCTCACCGTCTACTGGTTTAAATGGCAACAAAAGTGGCACCAATTTTAGACACTTTCATACACTTTCTTCATTGGATTTCCACACGAAACCTCGGCAGCGTTTTTTCTTCTCAAACTTGTGTGTTCTCGGTCGAGAGGTCGGCCTTCTTTGTTCAAATAGAAATAATTCACTTCATTATTATGATTTTTTTAAAACATTTTTGGTTCCATTGGCGTCCGCTTTCCCTGCACCTTATAGAGTATAATGACAAAAACAATGTTAGGAGTGAAAATAAGAGTAGAAGACTGAGGTTGAATTGTCTCTGTGTGAATCACATGCAAACCAAACGACGTATTTCTGGGGAAAAGCAAACTAAAATCAATATGGTAATTCTGGTTTCCTCCCACTGTGTCACTTCCAAGGGAAACAACCCGTCTCCCCATTAACAAGCTGCAACATCGCAAGTTAATGAGTTGATTATGGTTTATTTTCTGACTTTCAAACGCTGTCAGAGGAGCACAGCGGCAACTCGGCTATTTATAGATGATAATCTTTGTGTGAAAGTCGCACCTACATTTTGCAGATAAATGTGGCATCTTTCTTTTAATATATAAACACTTGTCATAACATACTTGTCAGAAAAAAGGCTCTCGTCTCTGGAGCTCGATGGTTTCACACGGAGGCAGCGGCTCTTCTATTGAAGAAGCCCGAGATGCAACATTTCCCCGACAAAACGGACCCTTACAAACCGATTTGTGACGATCAGCTTGTCGATCAGGTCCTCAAATCGAGATTTCTAAACCCGGAGAAGCTTTTATCACAACTACTGAAATAAGGAAAAGCCAATCACACGTCCC
>CAESWR010000177.1:48715-91927 GCA_903171835.1 Mullus surmuletus | reverse complement strand
ACACAGTCAACTGCATAGAAATACTTTAGAGTCTCCATTCAGAAAAAGCACACAAACTCTCTGAAGAGTGGAAAAGAAATTAAGGTTTTCTGATCAGTTATCTGCAAAAATAGTTTGAAAACATCAGTATTTATCAGGTATCAGCAAAGAGCCAATATTCTGCATCGCTACAAAATACAAAAAATGACTGAATAACTTAACACATTTATAAAACAGCGCTTTGTGATGCAAGTCTGATCTTATTTTGCAAGCTTAATGTGTTATACAATTCATTTGTTTGGTGTAGCAAATCAAAATTGCAAATGTCTTCCTAACACAGACGATACACACCAATCTGTCCGTCAATGGGAAACTGACCTTCTTGTAAGGAGACCAGGGGTGGCATGAAATCTGGAATGTAATCCTTTCTTTCCTCTGTGTCTCGGGCACCAGGTTGGGGAAACTGCAGGACATTGTTTTTACTGACGGGGAAGAGCGGCGTTTGATGGGTGAAAGCCACGGGCTCCAAATTGTTGACGTAGTCCTCCAGTTCACTCAGGCTCACCCCCAGCAGCCTGAAGGCATGGCTGACATCGTCCAGGATTGGATCGGTTCTTCCATCTGAGAAGAAGGTTACGAAAATGCAGTTGGTTACAAAGCCAAACATGCTCATCCTGCACCGACGTATTGGTCTACTTTGTTTGGAGAATGCTGCAACCAACGATAAACACAGTGCTGTTTTGATCCTGTAATTCAAAGTGATGTTCAACAGGTTTCAGATTGATGCACAGCGAGAATAACCACTGAATATCAACCTGAGAGGTGACAACGTGATCTCCAGGATTGCAAACGATCACAGCTAGACAGTAACGAAACCTTAGGGCTCCCTTGGAGGGCAGCTCTCCAACTACTGTACTTTTTTTTGACACATTTAAAGCTGAGATAGGGGGCGCCATTTGCAGAACCAGCCAACAACAACGTGATCGACTACTTGAAGTGTGTGAGTTAAAAGGGGAAATCTTGGAATAAACGGTGCACTTACAGAGCTCAGAGTAGCGATGGCACACCCTGGCCAGCTGCTGGACATATCGATGCAGCACATCGGACAACAGATCACACGCAGTGAGCTGAACCGCATCCCAGCCCAGCGCCTGGCAGATCTGCGCCACCGAAACACGCAGCAGCGAGCGGGCATAGCTTTCGCACATCTCGCTGGCTTTGTTACGGCCTCAAATTCCGGTCAATCACGCTTCCAAAACATGCTCCCGGTCCTCATTTTTCACGGAACCCCTCAGGGGCGTGAGAGAAGCCGCTTCCGCGGTCAATTTCGGTCATCTACTTTAGTAAATATATTGGCGCTTTTGCCAGAGTCGCCATCTTGTTTCCGTCGATAGAACCATCCCCGAAATCCGCAGTACGCATGCGCGGAGGCCTGGGCCGGCCTACACGGCTGCGGCGTGTCGGAGCGGCTCAGCGTGCGCAACCGCGGCGCAGGGACATCCCGCGAGGCGGAAACACCACGATGCGCGACGCCTTGCTCAAAGGCAGCGGCAGTGAGCAAAAACCGTTACTGTGCGACGCAGAGGGGAAACGCGACCCGGAAGTACCTGGCGGCAACGTGTTATTACCGTACTCGGCGGTGTCACATCGGGGAAAACAGCGTTGTGATTGTCTCTGGATGCTTAAGAGGACGGGTTAGTGTAGCTCCCGCACACAATGGCACGTTTAGTCACGGTTAAAAGGGGACTTTTAAGTCCGCGCTACGCAGCGTCGGTCAACGTTTCCCTCCAATTTGCGCACGTGACGACCCTTCCGCTTTGGCGCCTCCATGTTTGGCGCGAACCGCAGGGAGCCGTTATCAGGCGCCCGTTAACTGGTCCTGGAGCTGCTGCTACACTTTCAGCTGAAGTGTAGAAGTGTTTTTTCTAAAACACGTCAGCCAATTGTTTATTATTCATTCTCCAAATTTTCCTGTAGGCGCAGGTATTTGTACACAGAAATGAAACTCCCTACACATGTTATTTCATGTTACACACACATATTCCCAGTTATGTCCTTTGCTTACATCTTGGAAAAACCTGTTTCTCTTCAATTGCTATTCATTATTAAACAAAACACAAATACTGTTTAGGTAACGGTATTGTGAATGATTGTCTTTGTATATTACTCAATGTTCCGTGTCTTGTGACCTTTACCCTACCTGGTGCTACAGGTAGTAAACAGCAGAGATGACTCTTCTCATTGAGGCCCTCTTCTGGTTAAAGAAATATTGTTTGTATAATTTATGTATACAAGGTTTATAATATTTGTGTTCACCTATGCCTAATGTGATCTACTGATGCATCAACCTGAAGCATTTCAGCCTCACAGTGTCAACCCATGACACCCAGCAGCCGCCTATTTATACTGCCCTTGAATCAACCCCTCATGTGACCCGTCCTTGTTTGACCTATTTAAGGCTTTGTTGAGTTAGCTGGAGCTTGAATCTTTGACATCTTTAGAGACTACATAAATTACTTTCTCCTAGATACCGAGGTAACTAATACACACAAGGTAGTGCTTCGGACTACTTTAAAAGTCATTAAAGATCTATTGTGATTATTATTTCCAATATTACATCTGGGTTTTCACCTGCTTTGTTACATTCTCTCCATGTTGCAGGTTTCCCCTTCTCATTGACATGTGGGTTGTATATTCAACAGTTTTTATAATGTCAGTACATTTCAGAAAATACATCTAATTGAAACCTCAAACCTTTCTTCAAGGATCCTAATTATTCACACTGTACATGTTGCCAGTGAGAAAAATCACAGCCCACCACAAGATTGATTACCTTATGAGCCCACTGCATATCTTCCTGTCTCCTGATGACATCAGCTCCTCGCTGATAATCTGTGCTCTGATCATGTCGACACATGTAAGTAACATGATTGCTCCCATCTTAATGACTGACGATCATGGAGGAGATGCTTGGTGCAAAATGTAAAGGTAGTAAAACCCCAAAAAATAAAAAGTGTCCTTTCAATATCAACCATTTCCCTCAAGGCAAAGATAAGCCATGCATGCCTGAGTACTGCAGTACGGGTCGGCTACAAATAATTCACAGTGCAGCAGCACAAGTACCGACCAAAACCTGCAGTACCCACATCTCACCTGCGTTACGGTCTATATTCATGGCTGCCTGTTCATCTTGCATTACAGTTCAAGACCCTTTCGTTAGTTTACAAATCACTTCCAATGACTGATACCTGAACAACTGCCAGACATTCTTCACATGCTGCCTCCTCTTTTGAGCCTTCGACTGGCTTTCCAGAGGAACTCGGGGCAATCCAACACCCTTTCAATAATGTTCTACCTTTAATCAGTTTAACCTTTATGAGATTTGTTTATGGTTTTCATTCTGGTCCTCACTACTGCTGCCCCCCCCCTCCAATTCCAAGGGGGATGAATTGAATTGAAATTGAATTGAATGAATGAACTTTGTTAAACACTGTGTTGATATCATGTATAAAAGACATCATAACAACACTCAAAACTGTGTAGACCTGTTCAAAGTTTGTGATGACATTTCAAAATATGTATCATTCCAATCATTTGGATCGTTCATCAAGACCAATCCAGGATGTACAAAGACAGAAAAACAAAAACAAAACAAAAAAAATATATATAAATAAGTACTAGAATTGATAATAGTAAAGGCACTGTTTATTGTGAAGTAATAATTTAAATCTATGAACTCCCAATAATTGACATCATAAAATACACATAAAAACAAAATATCTATAATACAATATAATATTAACAAAATAAATGCCCACAGTTTGGCATTGCAATCGTTCTATTCATGGAATTTAAACCGAGTTCCCAAATGAACAAAAAAACATGTCAAATCAAGACATTTTGATGTGAAAAATTGCTGTATGCGAGAAAGTATTCATCACAGGCTTCTCATCACATCCAGTGAATGGTCTGCTGGGATGTGCTTGGAGTAGCACAACCTTTGATTCATGTCCGATTCTTGTGGATCAGACTGCAAATTGTCCCGTCAAGAGTGTGTTGATATTTATTGTTAAAATGCCATTCTTCTCAAATTCATCCTCTGCGTTTGTATCTGCAAGGAGAAAGGAAAAAGCCATTTATTTTCCACTAATATAAAAGAAAATGGGATTTGTAGAATTACAAAATTCTGAATTTCAAAGTTAGGTTTATTTATCAGTGCATAAATGTCTCACCAGTCACAAAAACAGGGTAACGGGCTGATATGTTCTGGATTTGCAGGCGGGCCAGGCATGTCAGATACTCCGGTTGATCTCTTGACATACGATCACATTCGTGGTATGGCATGACCTCCAATAGTCCATCGTCTTTGCAGCAGTTTAAGAAGATGTTCTTTGCCTTTGCTTCTGCACTTAATCTGGACAAGAGAGGGGTATTTTATCTTAAGAGCTTAGAAACATTGTTTATATTTGTGGATCAAAGTGAACATTTTCTGAGTGGTTCTGAACTGTAATATAGAGAAATGAAGTGTTCATTCATATACACAACTGGTCCAGTCTTGAAAAACACCCCCATTCGTCCAGTGTTTACTGAAAGTTCAGTGATTAATCTTAACCTTGGTAAAAACAGCCATGGCGAAAAGAAAAGATTAGGTCACTGAAAACTAAAATATGACCTTATATAGGTATATTGCATCACTTTGGCTCGAAAATGGCCTTCAATAAAGTTGGACTGACTGTTGCAAGCCTTCACAACGAGGGTTATTCCTTCAGAGAGGGTGCAGTGCATGCCAAGATGTTCAGTGAAAGCAGTTTCCCCCCAGCATCAACAGACTCTTGGAAACTGGAGAATCACATGACATGTTCCTAAGAGGCAACAACAGCGTGATCTGCAGCTCACAGGACAACTGTCAGAAGCATCACAACGATATCCGTTTACAGTGCAGAGGCTCGCATTACCAAGTTGCAAAGGTTAAGTGGTGGCAAGAAGTTGTCGAATATTTGGTGAATGTTAGGCAAGAAGGACAAATAAATAAATATGCTTTTTTCCACCTGCATTTGGTTATCTATGGCAGAGTAGTGGATGCATATCAGTTCAGTATCTTCATTGCTATACGTTACCACCCTGGTTAAAAAAGTCTGTCAAAGCCCTTACCACCATTAACCCATGGCTGAGTGCCATGGGGTGCTCGGCAGCTTCTACACCTGCAGCATAGAGAACATCACAACATGGATGGGGAACGCCATCAAGCATGACCTCTAGGCTTTAGGAGGGTGGTCCGCTCGGATGATAGAACCATCACAACCCCCCTCCCTAACCTGCAGGACGCCTACTTTAAACTATCCAGAACAAAGGCAAAGAGAATCGTGCAACTAATCACATTATTAGTTGCACTAGTTATTGTCAGATTTTGTCCTTAATTCCTGACTATCAAGTCGTATTTTATGTAGATTATGTTCAACTCCTTCCACGGCTGGTGAAAGTACCTAAGCATTGCACTGCATATTTGTTCTGTATGGTTGAATGTATATGTGTAAAACTTCACATTTGTTGACATTGTTACCTACTGTAAACTTTGTCTCCAAATGATCATTTGACATGTGAAGTCATTATCTTTAAATGATCAGCCATTGTTTTAGAAGCCCAAGGCACCACATTTAAAGTGACTACAGGCTAACAAATAAAACGTTTTGTCAAAAGAATCTCAAATCCCCAAATAGAATGAATTATTTTTACATCCTGCAGAACAATGTTGAAAATCTAATCTGCATACTGTTGGGGGAGGTGAAAGACGAACTACTCATATTTCAATTACAAAATGTTAAGTATGTAGCTGTTATACGTAGCTGCTATAAGTAGTAGCCAGTGGTACAATTGACCCCTACCTTGCATTTTCTTTTAGTCGACGGCTGTCTCTGTAGTGCAACACCCATTTCCACTTCCCCGTTCTGCTCAGCTCCTTCAGGATCTCTGACATTTTGTTCAAGTTGCCTGTACAGTCACACAAAAGTGAGGAAATTAGTGAAACTGGCATAAAGTGGATAATCTATATAACAATATAACAAATGAAAACAATATAGCACTCAGTAGGAAGTGCACATACTGAGGCTAAGGCTTTCCAGAGTAGCTGTGTCAAGCATTATGAAACCACCCCTGAAGAAGAGTTCCTGGTATGTGAGATTGACAACATCATCCGGTTCATCAATGCCAACAAATTGCACTCCTGGTGACTTTTTCAACTCCAGCAAATGTGGAACCTGAGAGAAGAGAGCAAAGCCGTTATTGCTAAGTTTAGCACCTGTCATTATCTTTTTACATCAACTGATACATTACCTCACAAATGTGCTCTGCAATGTCCTCATTCCTGAGGATGATGAGTTGAGATGAAGAACTGTCCTCACTGAGAAGCAAATCAGGTGACTCAACAGACGTGTGGCCTTCTGCTTCCAATAGTGCCTTTTGAAAATTGAGAAGATATGACCTTTACATTTGAGAAGAGCTTCTCATTGTTAATAGTTTATCTCCTTAGAGGCTGGAAGCCATTTCTTGACAGATATAGTGTATCTAATAAATATATTAAAACAATATCTCCATACTTAAACTTACTAAGCAAGTTTGGGCTGAACAAAAAAATAGATTAGACCTTTTTTCCCCTCCTTATCACAAGACGAATTTAAAGAGGGTAATGTACCAAGCCCAAGCCCAGATGTTGGGTCAAATACCATAGAAATGAAGAGTGGGAGTACTGAGACAGAACCAGAACATTTAGGCATAATTGGAAGAGCAAACACTGTTGGAGCATGCTAAGCGTTTAGATGGGTCAGGAAGAGTTCAATCACAGTATATGGCGGAGGTCAGCTGTGAGATGTCTCCAATGACTTTTCCCAACTGGGAAAAACCTCCCTCTGAGGAGCAAACATTATGTGTTAAATGATTTGGGGTGATATATCACTCCAATTAAAGCAATTCTTACCTATCTGGCATTTTTACACTTTTCTTTTGTAATCTTAAAACTCTCCACAATAAAATGTAAAAGGTTTCCACCATGTGTTGAAACTCATCACCATTTAATTCTCGAATATTTCTGATAAAAGTCTGACCAATCATTTTATTTGGTCCCTCCCAGTTGCACCGCTTTCACCGCTCGAAAAATGCCGGCGAGAGCAAGAACTGACAATGAGTGACCAAGGTGAATCGCCACTTCCACCCCCAGCTGCCCCAAAAGAGAACACAGTCATCACACAAAACTCCCCTAAAGTAAGATCTTGATGTGGCAAGAGGCAAGACGCGAGTCATAATCGGCTCTGGATTCCAGCGATGGAGGAGGCTTATGCAGCTTTATACGGAGCTTAAAAGAGAAGAGATGGTCGCGGAGTTTCTTTGAAGTAAATGTCAACTGTGGTCATTTGGCAATCGCCACAAGAATATATGGGAAACACTACAGTAGATGCGAGACATAAACAACTGCAATCAAAGTTTCCGGGCCGGGAAAACTCCTGGTACTCCCAATGGCCAGTCCGCACTTGCTGCATGGTGGCGGCCAGCCATCCTTGAGCACACCTGCCGTTCTGTGATTCTGCAGAACCTCGAGTCAATGTCCAGAACCGATCGGCCACATCATAAAGTGGATTGGAGTGGCTGCCCGAGGTTGCGGCCACTCCAATTCTGTGATGTGGCTGCTCCGCTTCACTTTATGATGCGACTGCTGGGCCGTGCGGTGATGCGCTGCTAGGTCAGAGCTCAGGGAGGGAGAAGTGGGTGGGGCTTTGGAGGGAGGCGGAGCTGTTGATGTTCAAATTTTAACTAAGTGCTGAGGAACATGCCAGAAACGCAATAATTGCTTTAACCGAGGAATATATTGGAACTAACTATGGAATCAATTGTTGAAAAAAAATGTTTGTTTTTCTGCAAATATTTATAAATAAAAAACAAAAACTTACCCTTGTTTCCTCAAAGAAGGAATCGTCTGACGTCTCCAAGATGTAGAACCTGTACTTCCTTTTACAAGATTTCTTAACGACGGAATTCAGGTTACTCCGAAAGCTCTCATCCAGCTTTCTCTTCATTGAATCACAGAAGTCAAAATGGCTACCCGATTCAGTTTTTGGATAAATTTCATCCCTTATGCTGGTATGACTGCATTGGGTCTTTTTTCCAGCACAAACATCAGTCATCATTGCCATGTAGAGTGTGGCACATTTTGCTGCTGCACTAGAAACCCCATCATGCTCTGCTGGTTTGTCACCTCCTGGAGCAGATCTTTGGTCATGTAGTGTTTTTTTATTCTCCGTAGCGATGTCCCTGTCAGACATGTCCACCTTGATTTTTCGTCCAAGTGTTATTGCGTCCATGTCTTCCGATGAATCCTCTTGCTCCCCGAGGCCGGAAAAACTCACAGTCAAAGGACTGAGACAAGGCAACTGGCTGTGTATGTCCTCTTCACTGGAGGGTTTCCCTTTTTTCCTCTTCAGAAGCTGTTTCATTTTTTCAAGGAAGATTAGACACTCCTGTTCCATGGACGCCTGAGTGAGGTTTTCTTGCAGACATCTTTTAGAAATTTGCTCCAGAAAGGACAGAGACAGTTTTTGGCTGGTGTTGTATATTGTACACATGATTGAGTGGTCTGGTCCCAGAATAAGACTTTCATCCGTCATATCATCTCCGTGGTCCAGAGTGGAATCCAATGCATCTGAGGAGCCCTCTGGTTCAGTCTTTTTGTCCTTTTTAGGTGTCTGCTCAACTTTCTCAACTGAACTAGGTCCATTTTGCTTTCCATCATCAAACCCAGGGGAAATTGTTGCCGAATCAGAGCACTGCGCAGAGTAAGCTGATGTAGGAGCTTGACATGACACAACTCCGTCTGTGCTGGACACACTGGGATTTTCTTTCCATGACCAGCTACCTCTGGAACAAAGCTCCTTTACCCCTTTCAAGTGATCACTGAGTGGTTCAGAATTTCCTTTTAGACAGTCCATCTCTCTTTCTGAGTTCGTGGAGGTGGGTGTTGTGTTGGTGACAACAGTATTGACATTTTTTGATGAAGTTAACATAGCAGACTTTTCTGTGTGTCCTTCCTCCATAAAGCCATCATCGCTCTTCGACGGTTTCACAGCCATGACAGGACGCAGACTATTTGAGCGGGATTCACTTAAATTGGCCTGTGAGGGTATTTTCTGCCTAACTTGGTCCATTTTTGCTTCTAAACACTCAGTCAGAGGAACGTATTTAAGTGGATGTAGATCTTGTCCATCAGAAATGTCCTGTAATGTATCTGGCCTTTCAAAATACTGAACCAGTGAATCTGTTTTCTTGAACTGCAATTTAACACCAAGTACCTTCTCCAATTTATTTGTGAAAGGGGCTTTTTGCAAGTAATCTGAAGATTCTGTACGTTCTCTATGCTCTTTTGGCGCCAACACCATCACTGGTTTTAAGGGAATGTTAGTACTGAGGTTAGAGGTCTCATCGAGAGAGCGCTTCAAATCGTCTGTATCAATCTCATCCGATTTGGAGAAAAATCTATCTAGACTCTGCAGAACTCTTAGAGTTCGTAGATGAAGATCATGATGACGCTCTGGGTGACTGTTGAGTGCAGATGTAGCGCAAGGTTTTTTCTCATTAGCTGGTGTCAAACTTCTTCTTGGACATTTCTCAACATTTTGGCATGTTTCACTCCCACTAAGAGCAGATGATCCAGAACAAGGTACGGAATTCCACGTTTTCTCATCAATAGTTGGAGCAGGCGACCTGTTGTCAATTTGGTGGCTGGTTTGGCTCACGTCGAGGAGATGTGTTTGACATGGTGGAAGCTCTGCCTTTTTTCTGCACATTTTCATTAAGCTATGTCCCTTAATTGATGAAATGACTTTGTGGTTGGTAATGTCACTGATAAATTGTTTGTCTCTCTGACTTGGATCTTTCCCTTTTTTAACATCTTCTTCCTTTTTGGGAGAATGAACAGGTTCTAGAATATTTTCTCCTGAGAGGTCTCTCCCAATGAACGGAATTACAACTCCGCAATAGGCTTTTTCCAACTCCTCATGAGTTCCATCTGAACTGTGAACTTTTTCTTCGCTCAGTGGCACCTCAGGTTCTACCTTTCCTGCTACCTCACTCTGAGGTGCCTGAGCCTTGTGAGGAGATGGTTCTTTCTGTGTTGTACTACCAGTCTTTTCTTCTGCTGCAATGAAATCGGCTGACTTCTTGCAGGATACACCATTTCCCCAGAAAACATCACCTGAATTTTTCACGACGGAAGGTTCATTCTGACTATGATCCACATCCATAGAAGGGTGAGGTGCTTTTTCAGAACCATTTTGTTCTTTTGTCAATGAAGTGCCATTTGGACACGGCATCTTCGACTGCACGCCACAAGCTCCATTTGCAGTTTCTGTCTTGGGTGATTGCTCATCCAAAGGTGTTGGGTGATTACATTCCTTCGTTGATGAATCAGAGCTGTCACGTATTGCAGGTGATAGCTTGTCACTCAAACCACTGACAGCTGGAATGAAATGAATGTCTCTCTCATCAGGTACATTTCCATTTTTTTCAAAGGGAGCTTTACTCACCTTTTTGTCATATGCTAACGAACAATCCTCACCTTTTCTAACATTTCTGACATAGTCACAAGAAACCGTGTCAGAAATGTCCCCAGCTTTCTTCCAAGATGAGTGTTCAAGATGATTTCCACATGAAACTATACCAGATTCTGTTTTTCTAGAAACATCCTCTGAATGAAGCCCATTCCAAGAGAGAGCAATGGGCTTTTCTTCAGATGACCCCTCTTCCACTGTGCCATTCTTCACATGTCTGAATCCACTTTCATCAGGCTCACCTGTAAACACAACCCCACCATCCTCTTTGTTGGAGTTTACCTCATTGTCTGTTGTGGATTTGGATGATTCTGCTCCACATCTTTCCAAATTCATCTTTTCTCCTGAATTTTCAATGCCATCTTCCATGTCTCTCTTCTCATTGTTGGATCCATGTAACACATGTTCAAGTGCTGTAACAGTTTGAGTTTTTGGCGCTTCTGGTACATTTTCTCTCATTTCCTGTACAGGACTTTCTGTTCCATACACTTTGCAAGCACCACTGGTGTCCTCCAGCTGACCAGCTTTTTGCAAACAAGTCCTCTTATTTTTATAATTGTTTCTGAAAACATCCATCTCACTGATGATCTTTGCAGGGAGAGTTGCCTTACTGCAATCCTGAAAAATGAATGAACAGCATGTACGAGTGATTACTGGTCATACCGTTTAGTCTGAAACATGAAATCACTTAAAGTTCAGTTATACATGAATTAAATTATATATCATAATTAAAACAAACATTGTTGTTAATATCCTACATTCCTTCATTGGAAGTAGATTTACTCCATTCTCTAATGCTCATTCGCCATGTCTGCTTATACTAATGTTACGCTGATGTGTTTTCTTTTTCAGAGCAGTTTTCAATTCAGGGACCATCAAAATGTTCTTTTTAGCAAGTATTTTTCTTGATTGTATTTTTTCTTATTCTGCTATTTCCTGGGAAATTAGCTTAAAAATAAGCAAAAATGGGTAACATGCCTGATAGAATTCTGCCATTATTACAGTTATTATTGTCTATGTTGAACTATGTCGTATAACTGTACACACATTGCTCTTGTATTCAGTGACAGTATGTATCTCTTACTATTAAAGCTACTGATAAGCATGTATTGATCTGCCTGGAATTCTGCATTCTTGTTTTCTTTGTCCGTCCAGTTGTCACTATTGTTGTCCTGACAATGCAAATCCAATTTAGGGGGCATAACTTCTGAAGGCCCACTGAAGAGTGTTTTAGTAGAGGCTAAATTGCAACATAAAGCGCATCCAGCAAACTGGATATCACAAATTGTCGAATGGAGCTTTAACTAGTGGTCCGTTGAATATTTCTATATTTCTATGCATAATACTTTCTGAATACTGTTGTTTAATAACCCTAAGACCATCAAAAAATCCTCATTAAAGCACTCAAAATTCCTTATCATTCAATTCTAAAAAGAGAATAACATGAGAACCAAACCTGAAAAGTTGGTGACTCTTTCACCGATGGCAACTCCGGTGAGCTTGATGATACATTAGCGTCTTTCTGTTCACCAGACACAGAAGTCTCCTTTTTGTTGACTTGCAAATCTGTTGTGGCAATTTCTGTGTTGGGGTCTCTCAGTGACAGATCCAAAGCTTTAGTCTCTTGCTCCATGGAGGGAACATCATTTTTGCTGAGGTCCAGAGTTTTTGCAAGTGAAAGATTAATCATGTCAGGTAAAGATAAAGGTGCCTTGACGTCGAGGTCTGATTGAGCATGGGTTGACTTTTCCAAGGTTTTACTCTCTTCTGAACAAAACAGTGAAGAGTCATAGTCAAAGAACCTGGCTGTTGACCTGCTATAAAACAGACCTATCCACATATGGACAATAAGCTGCACCTCTTCAGGCGTGTCTTTAATGGAGACATCCCAAGGCCTGGCAAAGATTTAAAAGATAAAATAAAATTAGCTTTCAGGTCATTAATGCCAACTTTAAGACTATAATTGTAATCTAGATGCAACACATGCAGACAAAAGAAATTTAAAAATTAAACAAACATTCATTAAGATTAAAATCTTTTCATTAACATTTGTTGTGTACGTAACACCAGATACATACCCATGCAGGGCTCTGATGATAGTTCTGTCCTTCGAATCGGTTGAAAACTTGCTGTCTAGACTGAAGTCATAGTTTTCTTTCCATCGTCGTGTGACTTTGATTGATCCATCACTCTCGACAAAACGTCGGAAGTGTCCGAAATTTCTTCTGAACTGCAGGTGTTTTTTCAGGTGTTCTTGAGTCTTGTGTTTGTGTTCCCCTCTCACTTGAGGACCAACAGAAGGGAGTAGTGTTTGAATTCCATTTCCACACATTGTGTGGTGATGGTGTAGCACTCTGGTAGAACCACTTAAGGGGGACACCTGGAATGGTGCACCTGGTAAACCCAACAGTAGAGAGGCACATGGGTGTAATGAGTAAGCATGTTCTTCAGATACCAAATCAATCAATTCATTGCCTTCCACAGGACAACTTTGTGAGCCAGCCTCTGGAAGCTGAAGGGGTCTAGCAACAGGCTGTCTAAGCAGAGTGTGAAGAACAGACTCTTGTTCAGTGCTCATATCACACTTGTCCGAACTTGATTCTTGTTTTCTCTCTGGGTCTAGTTGTGGTTGACCCTGGTCATTATTGGCGATGAGTGCCAAGTCTGCAAGTAAGTTCAATGCATCTGTAGATCGGCAAGCGGTGTGCATTTTTTCCTTAACAGTCTTGCTGACAGAATAATCCCTAGAACACTTGCGATTTTCACTGGATATACAAGCTGGGGTTTGAAAATGCAACCACCCTGTGAAGACAAAACAGAGGAGAAACAGAGACACAGCATGAAAATAAAAAGTAGCACATTGAAAGCATTTGAAATATCCCCGGCTTTTACAATTATGAACCAACATGTACTGCACCAGTGTTTAAAACACACTGGTTAGTTCAATATAATAACACTACATCTGGGTGCAAATGCACAGGAGTGGCAAATATGCAGCTAAAGCGAGAGCAGAGCCAAAGCAAACTAAACTATATCTAAAACTTTGCAAAGTACTGCAACACCAAGCCAAGGACAGAAGTAAAAGTGACAAGAGACAAGAAAGGGGTGAGTTCATTACACCATGCAAGATTTACAAGTTACACCCAAAAAACGAGCATCGCAAATCTTTGCCATTTCAAACATGACTTACATTTCTCTTTTACATGTTCCGTAGAGACGCCCTGGTGCTTCTTGAGTGTCTTGAGTGCCTTAACTCTAGTCCTCTTTGGATTAATTGATAGGGGCCTTTGTATGATCTGAGGTGTTTTGTCTAAAATGATCCGTTCTTGAGTGCCTGTTGAATTTTCCCTTTGCTGAACATTCTGAATTCCTTTCGGAGTCAGGCCTAGAGCAAGGGCAAAGAGAGGGTCTACAGAGGGTGCTTTTGGACCTTCCATGACACCCACATTTGAGTCCAGAATATCTGTAATTGTATCACTACTCTTCAACATCTCAGGCCCTGAGGAACCTTTGCTCTTCTTTGAATAAGGCTCCATGTCTTGAGTGAAATCTGTACTGCATTCATCTGAAATCAGATCAGTTTTTCTCTTTCCACTTGAAATGAAGTGTTTCAGTTTATACCACAAAAATTCATTCTTTGAAGTACAATCTCCTAAAGAGATTGTGGGAGTGTGTTTTTCTTTGACTGCTTCTGAGGGGGAAGTATCTGTGGTACCATTCTTTGACAAATCTTCACAAGTGTCTGGATTCATTTTAACTGAACCTTTGCTCTCATTTGACTGTGTCGAAGTAGCATTATCGGGATTCACATGACTAACAACAGTTTGGAGGTGGTTCCCATCATCCTTGGCCTTTATCTCTTCCACCTCATCCACCGATTCTGGAGCAGTGCTGGGCATCTCCTCCATTTCTACGGTGTCCTGTGCCTTTGGAGGCACATCAACTTGTATTTTCTCAGGCAACTGTTCATCCTTTGTTGACACAAGTCTTTCCTTTAAATGCTTGATCTGATCAACTATATCTGAAGAGCCATGAGGAACCAGAATTCTTCCACACTGGCTTATGACTGGCTTCAAGTCCCACCGTTCAGTTTTCTTTCTCAGACGACAGGCCTCAAGTTGTATCAAAATCGTGCTTCCCAATGTCCGCTTTCCTGAGTCTGTGCTTGACTCCACGGCTACTTCTGGAGCAACCTTTGTAGTGTCATCTGTCATATCTTTGGATTGTTGCAACTGGCCTGGTGATTCGGGAGCCTTGACATCTTCCTCAACCTGAACATTAACATCCTCCTTAGGCTCTGAACTGAGCGTCGAAACGGGGGCTTTAGGCGCCTTTTTTCGACCTCTGAAACGTCCCCTGCGTTTCCTCCTCCATCGTCTTTTTGCCTGATTGCCAGTCTGTTTGACAGTCTCCTCATTCAGAGAGTTTACATCTGATGTTTGTGATTTAGCTGCTGAAAAAGTGGGAAGCTCCAAATCATTTTCCTTGGTCTCCATACTAATTACACTCAGGCTCTCATTGGTGACAGTTTGCGCTGAGGTGATGCTAACAATAAGTTCTGCTGGAAGGTCATGTGCTAGAGGAGGAGCCAGTGGACTTCCTACTCCCATATCATCAGTTTTGACCAGCACTGTCAGATCTGACTTGTGAGCCTCTTTGTTTGCATCATCAACTTTTGCATAATTTGATATTTTTTGTGGAACTTCTGCCAAGTCAAGTTCTGCAACAGTCCTTGTTAAACAGCTGTCCACAGAGGTATCGTGATCAGATTTCTGGCCTGCCAGCTGGCCTATGGTACCGACACCAAAAGTATCATCTGGCTCCGCCTCAGGAGAAGACGGACAGATGTAGACGTCATCATCAAGGTCTTCTCTTTCCTCCTGTTGTCCAACTGCCAGTATTTCTGAGGCCTTGGAGACTGGCAGTTGAAAGGAGACTGGTTTGCTCACGTAAGATTGGAGGCTCTCCAATTCCTTCTTAGTCCATTCCGGGGACAAGTAGAGGTGTTTGTGGGCGCCGGGCACTTCATAATGATCTGGAAACATGCTGACTTCCCTCATGGGACTTAATGTCAGCCCAGGATTTATCAGCGCTGCATAACTCTCCATATGTTGTGCCACTACATCACAGAGTTCTTCATTCACATCAGTTTGCATCTTCTCGACTTCACCCTCTGCGTAACTCAGCACTGGTAGAATCTGAAGAACTTCAGATGAGATGCCCCAAGGTTCACTCTCTCTGATTTTAATATCTGTAGTAAACAAAGAGAGGAAACTTGATTAAACTTTACTTTTGAAATCTAGTATAGAATCAACATTTACAAAGACACAAAATGTGTAATAAAAAAACAAATCCAAATCCAAGGATTGCCTTCACCTTTTCTGATACACTGTGACTCTGGGAAGACAAAAACGCCTTGCAGAACTTCAGAACTAGTCCCAGAATCTTGAAAAAAAGATATCCAACAATGAATTGTGGCTGCCAACAAAATCAGAAATCTGCCACTTTGACATTAGACAAATTATGTTCATTTCTTACCATCATATTGGAAGAAATGAGAGTCGTGCAAGAGGACAAGAAACCCACCGTCTTTTAGCGGAACAGTGAGTGCCTGTGCAAATATGAGAAAGATTAGATTAGATAGATTAGATAGATTGCAGGTGAAATTCAAGCAAAAGCCAAACTGGCAGTCATGGCAAATGTCCAGGGCTTTAGTCAATAGCTAGTTGGCAGAACATACAAGCAGAATAAATGCTGCATGAGAATACATGAACATGTTTCACACTGAAATTAATTTAGTTGAGACACTTAAGAATTCTCACAGTCTAACTATTTTATAGCTAATAATAAATAAACTCACAACATCATTCTCCTTTATCTCTCGCAGAAGCTCTGAAAGTGAGCTTGTTTTTCCTTCCACAGAGGAAACCAGTTTGTACAGGTTATAGTACAAACCCTCCAGACACACTGGAAGACATCAAGAAAGGAAAAGACAAAAATTATTTCAATGTTTATTCATCATCCTGAGTTAATTCGATGTTTAACATCTCTACAACACACCTTCACCAGAGAAACTGGATTCAAAGATGGTTTTTGGCACCAGCCGTCTCAGATCCGACATGGAAATGGCTCGCTCAACTTTGACAACTGGTGGCCTGAAATGAAAATCCTAATAAAAAACGGTTTTCTGAGTCATATTAATCATCAAAGTATTTTGTTCTTACTTACAGTTTTGTGGGGATCAAGGCCCCCACTGGAGACTTCAACACCACACTGTAGCACGTGATACCTATTTGAAGTTGACCCTTCCAGGGTAAGTAACAAGAAGCTGCAATAGAATAATCAAATTATGAATAAATATGCCAATTGAAAATAGATTGGTATGGATTAATGATTGGTAAAATTGGCTGTTAATTGTTATACATTATTATGCAGTGACCATGTCACTAAATATATCATCTAGGAATATATATCATGGCAATGCTGGTGTGATTTCACCAGAATATTGTGATAGAATTGACCCACCTTGTCTTTTCTCCTCACTGAGAAGAGAGGGAGAAAATGATTGATGTGAGCTTTAACGTGGTATTAAGACATGTAGACACTATTGCGTCACTTGGGGTGGGGTGAGGCGATACAATACCTCTTCTCTTGTGGGGCTAAAACAGTTTCTTTGCTGTCCGTATATGAAAATGACACAATGGCAAAGGGACAGGCTAGGCTGGGAGATTGGGCCGCCTCGTTGCTTCCATCCTCCTGCAGCTCATAACTGTAATACTGCCAGATAGAAACAACAGGTGTTTAAAGCCTGCCACGTTTTCTTCTTAAAAATGCACTTGAGTGTCAAGTCAGTGGTGCTCAGCGGCACAGAGATAAGAAATCACATGGGTGCCGCATGTGAGCACTGATACGGCACGAGAGATATGCTCACTTGTTTATGACAGCTTTTGTTTTTTATTCACATTTTTTGTTTGTTTGTAGGTCCTCTTCTGGATTATCAATGCTGTCAAAGCAATGATTATCTTACCTGGGTTCTCTCAAATGCGAGAAAGGAGCTGGTTTTAGAAGATACTGAAGGCAGCTCCTCAGACACGTGGCAATCAAATCCTGCGGTGGGTGCAGTGAAATTCTGCGTGTAGTTCTCTGAAATTTTCTTAACTCTCCCCTGTAGGTAACAATAAATAAATGTTTGTGTGAGAAGATTTGTTGACTCAGTTAACATCACGCAAACCCAATATGACCATTTCGATTGTCTGATACCTTTGTCAGCCTGACGATGGCAATGTAACCAGATTTCCCATGGTACCAGCGATTGAGATCCAAACAGTCAGAGTACATCGATATGTAAACACCTAGGGAAACACAACTTTGCTTGATACTTAATCACTTAAAAACGAATACTGTAGGAAAAAGCATCTACATAGATTCAAATACAATCATAAAAGCACTACAATTGTTGAACTCATAATACAAATGATAATACAAATGATCACCGCCTTTGGAAATGACAGGCCCTCCTATGCCACACCTTTCCTACTAAGTCACTGTTCTGTAATGGCTGAGGTCAAACCTCATGTCACAACCCTGGCAGCAAACATTAACCTGGACTGCACCCATTAAACACCAAGGTCTTCAACCCGACGTGCCTCTCTTTACTTAGTAAACTTGAACATAAAAATGAGACATTAAAGGAAAACATAGGTAAACACTAAATACTGCATGTTGTGTCAGTTTAACTTTCTAAGACCATTTGCAATTCAAAAGTGCACCTGAAGCTCCAGATAATGGCACAACAAATTATCGGGTTACTTGTACGTGGTCACATGTTGCTTTTGACTCATAAACCAACACGTGATTCAAAGACAAAGGTGTAATCTGCAAGGTTAAGCGGTAGCAACCCGGCAGCATAAAGAGCCCCATCTCACTGTGGTTACTATCCAATTCAAATCTCTATTTATAAAAAAAATTGGGGTTTAACCTATTTGGGGTTGCGTTGTTTAAATCCCAATGGTAAATCTTGTGTGATTGTTGAATACATCAAGATAGGATTGAGGATCTTTTTTTTTTCACACTGCTGTTTATGCCAAAAGACAGCGAGGACATTCATTCAGCTAAGGTGTCAAATCTCAACAAACTGGTTTGGGAGGTTTTTCCCCATGTTGTGTCACTAGGAGAGTTGTTATTAGAAAGAATCTAGAAAAAAATAATTTTCAAACTGCTCTTTTTCAAAGAACTTGGTATTTAAAGGACGCACATTTTTCTCAGACGAGGATAAATGAGGAAACTGATGAAACATGTGACACAATGAAGCTCTTGTTCTCATGTATTCGGTTTCAGTAACAATTCACATAACAAAATAGGAAAAAGAGTTCCAGCAGAATTGCATGCCAAATCACATTTACGGAGCGGCTTGGCAAACGTATGGTTTTGGTTTCATCCTGCACTCCTTCACTTTCATTTTCCTAAGCGGTAAAGAGCTGTGCATTTGCTTTCAGTTTTAAAACCATGCAGGCTGCAGACGGCAAAGAGGCTATTTTCTGCACTCGATCGGAGCCAAAGAAACTTTAGACAGTCTACGCGAATGAAGAAAACAGTGGATGTGGACATTAAGGTATGAATTTAGGATACTTTTTAACACTTGAAAACAACAGATTTTATGAGCAATCTGTGCCTTTTTTCACCAATAGATTCTTAATGTGGTAAATTAAGCTGTTTTGAACTAATGTCAACTAAAGATCACGCTGTAATTTGACCCTTTGTTTGTTTTGCATGCCATTAAAGGCTTGGAGACGATTGCTCGATGGCACTGGCAGTTTTCTGTGGGGAGGGGTGGCAGGGGGTGGGCAGAGGTATCCAGTGTTAACGCTTAGTTTAAATACATAATTCATAAATTACCCTTTGAAGGATCTCCAAGAGTTGTACATGTACTGTTTCCAGTAAGAACGCCAGTTTTTCCAAGTTCAAGAGCCTTTTCAGAGGAGCGAGGAGAGGAGAGGGGGGAAAACAAAACATGAATGTCAGGCAGCTACGCAGAACCACATTCTCGCTGGTGTTGAAATCTGTACCTTGTCCACATTGTCAAAGAGCAAAAACCCAAAGGTTTCTTCCAGCTCTTCCTCTGAATATCCTGTTTGTCCTTTATTTACACGAAAAGTATTGTACTGATGGGGGGGGGAAAGAAGAGAAATAGGTTTTATATCCATGGTGGGTCACCTCTCAAGGTAACACACTTCATTTATAGAAATCTGACCACAACGTGAAGCTTTGTGAGAAGACGATAGGAGATATCAGGGGGGGAAATAAGACTAACCTTTTCTTCCAAAGCAGGATTCTTGATCAAACATGCAGAGTCGTATCTGAAACACTGCTTGGACTCCTCATACAAGTACGAGCTTCGAAGTGGAGCTAAGACGCTTTTTCGAAAGTCATCAGAAGCCTCCAACACTGAAATCAAAGCACCTGGAAGTGGAGGGGAGATCACGAATGAGCACAAAACAGCAGCGATGTGGCGCAATCAAGGCACATTTTGTTGGCTTTTTTTCCTCGCTTCCTCCTTTTGGGGGGGAAAAAAACAGTTGCTCCACGAGTCTGGGGACTCCGTGTCCCGGGGAATGCGACATCTGATCCCGGCCAATTTTGACCCCCTTCCGATTCTTTTGGTGGGGGGAGGGAGGGGGGGGGGCAGCATTCACGTACAGCAAGTGGATATAAACACACACTTTCGATCGCAGCCGGGAGGCTAAAAGTGAAAGTTACACGAGCAGAATGGCGCATCACCTTGACTCGAGGCACCATCGGTCCCACTTTCCATCGCTGAGCTCCTACGAGACCTGCCGCCCTCCCCTCGCCATCACCGGGAAACCGTCACGTCTGCTCTTAAACACCGAGTCGGCGCTGCCAAGTCTGGAAAAACGCGTCTCAAAGGAGAGTCGAGCGGCCGACGCGGCTTCCATGGACATATCGGGCTGCGACAACCAGGAAGTTACAACCAGCCGACGGTCCAAAGGGCTGACGTTGGGGGGGGGTTTTCGGGGCAACTTCAGTCCACGTGGAATCCGATTAATCCCCCTTCGATCTCCGCGGACCTCCGAAGCTCTGCTGGTCTTCACGCCGCAGAGTCGCCGCGCGAGTCGCCCTCACCCGAAAAGGAAACAGAAACCTAACGAGGCGACAGCGTCCATCTTGAAAGTCGAGGCTGGACTGTGGCGGCCCGGGAGGCGGAGGAGGAGGGAGTGGAAGCTTTAGCAGGAGCTAGTTCTCTGCGCCGGGGTGTCCTCCTCCGCCGGAGCCGGAGCGCTGTCAATCAATGATTACTGAATGTCAAGTGCCACGTCGATAAAACAACGCCGTCGACATCGGGCGGGAAAAAAGCAAACGGCGCGCGCGCGAGCGTTGAGCGGACAAGAGTGAACGTCGGCGTTACGTCCTTTTGGCCCACCAGGAAGTCAACATCAAAGCGCCGCCACTAAGTTTAGCCACTTCTCCTCACTGCTCACAACGACACGTACTTCTAAAATGTTAACCATTCTGGCGCCCTTTTTTGGATTTCCAACGTGTGTGTGGTCGAACAGTCGGTCTCTGGGCTGAGGCCTGGGCGGCAGAACGGCGCCTCGCCAGTGGAACATTTGAGGAAAGACTTTGGAGTTTTCCAAACATGGCAAAGAGCACTAACCAGCAGTAGCAGTAGTATCGTGTATTCCTTGCCCATATCTGCGTTTGTGCCCCCATGGACATGCACGTAGTGACGACATTTTCCAGGAATCTCGACCTGGCGAAATGTTCGGTATTTTAGTGACCCCCCCCCCCAAATGACTCAAGACCACAGCACAAAAAGTACATCTGCGAAGATGGAGGGAAAATGAGTGTCACTCGGAAGCCCCCAAACACTTTCATCACAATATGGTTTGATTTCTAGAGCACGTAAAATGAACGAACCCAATGTTAGCATGCTTAAACGCCGTCCGTAAGCAGACACAACAGAAAAGTAATTCGGGGCTTCGACCATTTGAGAGTGTGGCGAAGCAACTGGAATTAAAGCAATGCAAAATGGCTATGAACCTCCCCTAATCCTTTGATCGTTATGTGGCCTCTTGGACCAAAGAGGCTTGGAACTCTTAGAACAAAGTGGCTTCAATGGTAAAAGGTATGAAAAGACTTGAGAACATCAAATGGCGTAGCCAGTTTTGTACTTTTTAAAGGGACAAAAGTCTCTTGAGTCGTTAGGAGGTGGCGGTTGCGAAGCTGTGGGCGGGCCAGGTTGGAAGGTAATGGCGGTGCCTCAGAGGTCAGGGGTCAAGAGCTGGAGGAGGTGGTCACGAGGGGGCTTGGAACCATCAGTCCCCCGACGGGGTGCTACTTCCTGTAGTTTTCCAGACACAGCAAGAAGCACTAACATCTAATGTAACAGTTGTGTTGCTCTAAATCATGATTAGCAGGTTAGCCCTTATGATTGAGTCTATAGGCTCTCATCGGTTAGCAGTTCAAAAAAACTGTCTCTAGGGTGCGAATTACATCACAGAGGCCCTTAAACAGTAGTCTAGTTTAGTACAAGTAAATTAGTGCTAAAAAAAAGGATTTACAAAAGGTAAATAATGCATTAATAGCTAATAAAAAAGTGTGTTTGTTTTCTGGCCATTTGTTGTACAACTAAATTAAAGGGTGTTATTCAAACTGGTAGGCTTCGTTAACATTTATATATATATGTATATATATATATCAAAGGTTATTGGAATTTCAATAAAGACCACACTGCCTGCATGATGGAGCATTTTTTGTGTTTTGAGGAATAAAATCAGATCTTTAGAAAGCCAGTACTATGCAGTACTGTGTGGACAGGCAGTTAAGTTAGATTTGTAGTGGGCCAGAGATAACATGCTACAGACCATCTCATTGTTTCTATTACTCAAGGAAATACAAAGTTCCCAACAGAGATGTGTTCTTCTTCCTGTTTGCTACATAAACTCTGGATAACTATTTCTTATCAACTAGGGTATACAAAGTAGCTAGACAAGTCGGTGAACAGGAACTGTACACCTTGATAATGAAGCTTGGAGTTTAAAACCACTGGATATTAAATGCCTCATTGCCTGTGAAACCTGAGAAATGTTCACCTGCAAATCAAGAACTTTACAGTTGAGGAACAAACTGAACAACAATCAAGTGTAAGACCTTGAATGTCGCGACTAGCTGATAAAATGCCCCTCTGGACGGTGTTAGGTTATGCATGGACGTAGTGCCTCTAACTCAGAATGATTAAGCCACAAAACCGTGCCAAAATTTGACACATTACCAAGGGGATCTCCAAGAGATAGAGAGCCATCTGTGGTTACATCAAAAATATATTTAGCTGCAGCTTGCAAGCAGATCTTATGAGTTGGCCGCTCGAATGACATCAGCATTTTTCAACGTTTTACTTTCCAATAAAGCAGAATTTTATTAGAACTTTTGGTACAACTCTGAGGGTACATCTAATATCTTAATTTACTTGTAGCCGGTACATCTAACCAAATGCAAACATTTAATATATAAGTGACATTGTCTTGACTGTGCTAAGAATGTGATTCATATATGTGATTTTTTTTCTTATTGCTATGATATTGAATAAAGATTGATTAAAACAAACCTTACAAACATTTCAGTTATTTTCACCTTGAAGAATTGCAGCAAGCGTGCTGGTACGCTCAACTGCAATGTGAACCCGCGTGAGCATAATCTTTTGTTCAGAGTAAACTGGAGTTGAAGAGATGGGCGGAGTCACTCTGCACGTCCTTGAGAAACATTGTAGCAACAGGTGTCCTTGGTGGCACGTCTGTCTCCTGTGCCTGTCGTCAGGCCTGTGGACTCACCAAAAGAATATTTACTGTGATTACTCTGACAACAGTTCTTTCCTGAGCTCATGAGGAAGGAGAAAATCTATATTACATAATATTGCAAGAGTTAGATTGAAAATGAAGGCAAGAATTCACTCTTTTATGTGAATATATGGATGATTCATCACAAGTTGTTGGTTAATATTATGACAGTTTAATAGATTTTTTCATTAGATGAAATACAATCACAAGGAAAATACTTTATGAGCCAGCAATCAAATAGAAAAAACAGTCAAATGCCTTCTGACCTTGGATGTGTTTGTGTCATATACATCCATACTCTGTATATCATCATTAAAGGATTGAGAAATGATGTTTAGCTTTACTTTTTTTAATGTATCCATAACAGTTCCAGGATAATAGCCTCTGTAATGTCACCTTTTTCTCTTAGAATCTCCACTTTACCCCCACCATGAAATTCAAATAGTATCTTTTCATGGACATATTTTACACATAGAAAGAAATCACACGGTTTGGCAGAACGTTTATAAATCTCACATCACATAGTTGGCAGACTTGTTATGAAAATACTTGTGTGAAAAAAGGTCTCACAAATGTACTCTGAGACGTCGCCCCTCTGCCGAGCCGCCTACATATCCCAGCATGCCACTCCGCCGTGTGTTTGCATTGAACCTGTGCCGACGTCACGGAGCGGCGTCCACCTGATGGCCGCCCACTGGGTCACGTCGTGAAGCGGCCCCGTTCCACGCCGTTATTATTGGGCTTTTTTTCCCGCGTCGAGATGAATTCCACGCCTCGCTGAAGCCGCGTGGGCACCGGAGGAGCGCGCGGTAACATGAGATGGAGATCACACGGACCAGACCGTCCTTGTATGGAGACATTGGTAAGGAGCTTACACTTGGTGACCAACAGTGACCCGAAAACACCACTCCAGCTTCGAGTCAGCACCACGGGATCCTGCAGGGGGATTCTACAGTAAAGTACACGGCGACTCGATTCAACGTGAGACCCCCCCGTCCCCCCCCACTACTGGTGCGTGTTTGTGTCCCGGGTGGGCAGCAGGGTCTGTTATCCGGGTTCCCTGAGATGTTCGCCTGACGCGGATGGAGGCTTTAAGCTCGTTAGGGGCTGCGGAGTGCGGATTGCGCAACTGCACTGGAACCGAACCAGCTTGTGTGTTATTATTGCACCTTTATTATTACACCTATGTACACCTATGTTATTACACCTTTATTATTACACCTATGTACACCTATGTTATTACACCTATGTTATTACACCTATGTACACCTATGTTATTACACCTATGTACACCTATGTACACCTATGTTATTACACCTATGTTATTACACCTATGTAATAATAACAACCATTACACTTACCCACTTGTGTTCTGGCGCAGCACTTCTATTTTGGTGCACATCATAACGATATAGATAGATATTTTTTTTGTTTATTATCCATTATTGTGGTGGTAGATCTGTGCAGACGTACAAAACAACACAGTCTGGAACTATGGAAGAGGATTGGAGCCAAGGAATATTTTTTTGGCAGTTAGAACTCATTTAATCCCAGAGTTCTAAAGGGAAAAAAAGTCAGAATTTGTATTTTCTCAGAACTAAAAAGAAGTGTCATAGGCTCTAACTACAACAAATATGGTGGTTCCTTATTGGTATCTTCAGTTCTGGACTGATCTCGATTCAGACTTTCATCTTCTAAGATCAAGTTTTTTCTCAAAGAAAAAGTCTGACTTTTTCACTTCAAACTGAGATTAAAGTCAGAACTACGAACCAACTTCAGTGTGCTGTCCATGACTGTAGTGACATGCCGGAGGAGAGCCACAGCTTCTAGGAGAATGTTGGATGTAAGAGATTTTTGCGCTGAGACGTTGTTTCTAAGAATAAAAAGGGCTTTGCCGATCAAGCAGAATGGCGGGGTGAATAACACTGGTTATCGCTCCACCTCTTGGTGGGCGGGATCTGTCAGGCCGCAAGTTAACATGTTACCTAAACGTTGATGTGGAAATGGGGCCAGTGTGAGGATATGAAGAGCCACATTGTGACCGCACGGAAACATCTCTCAAACTGCAGCTCTTGTCTAGTGTTCCTGGTCTGCAGTTGTTGTTGTCAAAAGTGGTCCAAGGAAAGAACATTGGGCAGCCGAGGTTCACTGACGCATGTGGGGAGTGAAGGCTGGTCCGTGTGGTCTGACCCAACAGACGAGCTGCTGTGGTTCAAATTGCTGAAGAAGTTGAGATGTCGTACATGATGAGTACACGGTGCATCATATTTTGTTGCACACCAAGCGGAATAACCGCTGCTGACCACTTTCCACCACAGAGAGCACCAACAATGGGGATGTCATCCTCAGAACTGGCCCTCAAACAAATATGGCTGAGTTGTGCTATTAGTTCCCACATCATAGCTTACCAGACTCAAAGGTTCTGCTGCTAACATCTTGCTATCGGATACGACAGCACGCCTTCAGGGGACTGGTGGCGTCCAGGCTGTTGAAACCACAATACTGTGCAGGTGGTCTGATTCTCCTCTGATTGCCACCTGTATACTAATTAATGAATAAACAGAGCATGGATCACCTGTGACTGCAGATATTGATATCGCACATTGTTCCGATATCGGTAAAGAAAATGAGTATCAGATTTTATCACCCTGCATCTAAAATCTCAGATCTAAGCACTCAAGATAGCAGTCCATTCCAGACTTGTAACTCCAGCACTTCTATGTGGAATATTCTTATGTTTAAGGGTAAAGTTAATGTAACCCATTGGTTAATAATAAATGGGTCAGTTTTTCTCATACTGTTGCTGAGTTCTCTGTTTGAGTAATATTATGGTATCGGCCAATACTCAAGGCTGCAATATGGGTATTGTATCGGAAGTGAATAGTTGTATCGGGACACCCAGAGGAGGATTAAGGTAGTCATTGGCCCCTAGGCTATTTTTCATGTGCCCGCCCCCCATGCGCCTGGTCGTGGTTAGGGCTGGGTTTTAAAGAATCAATTTAATTGATTTTAATCGATTTCCCTTTAAATGGTTTATAGTCGATTCATAAATTCCAAAAATCGATCTTTTAACTTAACTCTTTTAAATAACAGCGTATAGCGCTGCTTTCCACTAAACAAGATCTCGTGAGATGTTACTGACAGCACTCCAGCAAACATGGCGGAAGCGAGTCCACCTCTCAAGGCACCGCTGACGACTTTAAGAGCTGATGTTTGGATGTATTTCGGATTTAACAAGTTGGAAAAAACGATGAGTTGGACAAAGAACAGGTAATAATCAAAATATGCAACGGGAAGGTGGTCATGTTTGAATAAAAGTACATGATTAATGTAACTGGTTTGGGTTCAATTCTTCATGTAAACCTTGTTTTTAATAATGTACCAGGCCAAAAGGTTACTTATTAAATGTACAGGATTATTTTAACTGATAACCCTGACTGAATCAATATCGAATCGAATAGGATCGAATCTTGAATCGAATCGAATTGGGACCTTGTAATATTGAATCGAATCGATCTGGAAAATCTGATTCGATACCCAGCCCTAGTCGTGGTCAGCGTCCTCCAACTCCGCATCTTCTTGAACCCAACAACCAGCAGGTTGGTTGACAAGTAACGGCCGGTGACATAGGAAGGTCAAATTGAATCGATGAGCTTTGCTGCATGAGATCCATGATCCATGTCTTCCCAATCAGCTCTGTTTTGTTGTTTATTACCCCACAGACCAATAGAGGTTCATGAATTTTTCCATTAAAGTATTTTTAATTTCTAAAAAATAATCTGACCAATCCAAGGGCCCCTTCACACGTTGGGAGGCCTGCGCGTTAATGTGCGCATGGGGACTCCCCTACAGAGTTCTATAAAATGTGTTTATTTTCCATTTGCAGCTCATGGTCTTGGGTTCTGGACGGACCGGTCGGCGGTGCACGAGGCGGCCGCCCAGGGCAGAGCCCTGCAGCTGCAGCAGCTGATCGAGGGCGGAGCGGCGGTTAACATCGTAGCGGTCGACTCCATCACACCCCTGCACGAGGCGTGCATCCAGGGCCAGACCCAGTGCGTCCGCCTGCTGCTGGACGCCGGTGCCCAGGTGGGGGTCCGCCAGTCACCTGCACTCTTTTATTAGTCGGTGGCCTCATTCATCAACATGCAACTTTCTTGCGTCCCTCCAGGTGGATGCTCGGAACATAGACGGCAGCACGCCGCTGTGCGACGCCTGTGCGGCCGGGAGCCTGGAATGCGTGAAGCTGCTGCTGCAGTACGGAGCGACAGTGAACCCGCCGCTGTTCACCTTCTCTCCTCTTCACGAGGCCTGTATGGGAGGTGCGTCATGTTGCACAGCAGCAGCGCGCAGGAATGCGTTTTAAACCACTCGTCGGCCCTTTAAAAACCCTTTGCCTTACATTGTTTGCAGTGTTGGTAAGACACAAAGGTTTGATGTGGAAGTTGTCACACTGGTTCTGGTTGAAGCTCCCCAGCCTCCCACTCCTCTCACTGCACGTTGGGAGTGTACAAAGAGTCCGTGTTGCACAGGAATATTTTTGCGTGAATCATCATGTCAAGTCAGCCCAGGTCAAGTATGAGTGATCTTGCACCAATTCAAGCCAACAACACCTGTAGGAATAGAACAAGTCTGGTCGACGCTCTTGAATATTTATATCTTTGGATAGCACAAACTTTTTCTCTGGAAGGTTTCCACTAAATTGATAGAAGAGAGGAGATCAGAGTGAGTCAGCAAACAAAAGCAACACGAAAGACCTCTTGATTATTTCTTTACAGTCTTTTTAAGATATAATAATAAAACAAAACTAAAATAACACACCCACCAGTGAGGCCGAAGTGTTCTCCCTGCGCCTGTGAAGCCACCTGAGGCCACTGAGATAAACGCAGCGTCCACGATTCTCCCGCCAGCATGTAAACAAATAACAGCCTCCGAGTGCAGGACTGCAGCACGAACCTCTGATTCCCAAAGCTCCAGCAGTCTGCCTTTTGACAGTTTTTTTCTTTTGTGTTTGTGTTTTTCATTACAACAGGCAACTCGGAGTGCGTTCAGCTTATGATCGACCAAGGAGCGTTTATGGAGGCCCACGACTGCCACTACGGCACGCCGCTCCACGTCGCCTGTGCACGGCAGCACTACGACTGCGCCAAAGTTCTCCTCAACGCAGGCGAGTCCAGATATGCAGATATGTGGATACCAGAGCTGGAATACTTCAAGGCTGCTGGTCTATGATAAAGGGAAACATTCTTTGTGGTGGCTTTTGCGTGTGTGTGTGTGTGTACATACAGTACACTGTGCGTTTCCATCAACAGCAATTGTTCTCATATCCATGTGATCTTCCATTGGGTCTCCTCACGTGTCCGCTGTCCAAACATGTAACGCGAGGTCGACCTGCCGTCTGCTGTGTCTGTATACAAAATTATGAAAATGTTTTTGTCTAGACTCTCACGGCTAGACCATTGTAAAATTCGAAACCCATTCCCACACCTCACATTTGCAAGGCCGTATCGCAGCTCAGGAGGCCGCACCTTCCTAGAGGTTCATTGCAGCAGGTTAAGCAGGAAGAGCCGCACCCACGATAACACCATCACAGTTGGTGAATGATTAAAAAATTGGAGTTGCTTCCCTCACTCATGCAGCTTTTTTCCCCCCTCCGTCCCACCAAAGGGGCTAACGTGAACGCCGCCAAGCTGCACGAGACCGCCCTCCATCACGCCGCTAAAACGAGGAACGTCGATTTCATCGAGCTGCTCGTGGAGTTTGGGGGCAACGTGTACGCGCGGGACAACCTCCAGAAAAAGCCGATCCACTACACCAGCGCGGGATCGCCCTCCTACCTGTGCTTTGAGTTCTATGAGAGTAAGTGTCTTGATTCGGTGTTGTTTGGGGGGAAAAGCAAACAAATCTGGTATTATTGTTATTAGAATTAGATCATTGGTGTTTCCTTTTTGGCAGACACGCCCCTCAGCCTGCAGCAGATCAGCAGAGTGACCCTGAGACGGGCTCTGGGCATGCGAGCGCTCCAAGTCATATCCAAGTTGAGTTTGCCCCCTCGCATCACAAACTTTCTCTCCTTCATGCCGCCGCCTGTCATTGAACTCGCGCTCTTCTGAGGGGCCGCTCGTCTCTGCTCGGCGCGGTCACGTGACGGGAGGCAGGATATTGCACAAGCGTGGCTGACGTGTTCAAACTGGTCCTGCACACTGAAAACTTTGGCTTAGAATGTACTTGTTTTTTAGTCTTTGGTGGTGAAAAGACTCTGATCAGGTATGTAGCTTGAAATAACCAAGTCAGTACGACCAGTCAGTCATCTGAAATAGCGGAAGTTTCGCAAAAAAAACCCAAAACTTTTGTTATTGCAAAAGTGACTGGTATCATCTGATATCCATTTTTCAGCAGCATGTGCAGTCTCAGCAGACTCGGTGGGTCCGTTTTTGTTGTCGTTTTTCTTTAGTTTATGGGTGGCCGTATCTGCTGAGCAGAGACTGACGAGATGACAAGGCCATGTGAGCTAAACCATGAAGAAGAAAATAATCAGATGTAAATGTTGCATAGAGCTTTTACGGCCTGTTAACCTGCCGAGCGGCGACTCTGTGAGATGGGGAAAAACCACCGTCAGTTCATCAGCGGTCTCACAAAGCTGTTAGCATTAAAGAATCGAACGGCGAATGTTATTTAATCCCAAGGAGAGTCAAGGATTCCTAGGATTTTATTATTGTATGTATTTGTATATATGCCACAACTATTTATTTTTCATGTAAATTTGTAAATAACAGATGGTTCCAACTTGATCATATTTGTGTAAATAAATAGACCCCAATTCCTCCTGTGTTTTCAACTTCCGGCATCAAAATGTAAGAAAGTGTCTCAGGTAGTAATGGAGTGGAAGAAGAACACTTTCAAATAACTGAGAAAAAACAACTTCACAAAGCATCCATTGCACATTTTCCGTTAATTAAAATTGTATGACTATTAGGAGACCTTGAGTTGTTAAAATCTGATGAAATCTTCATGAACACATATTGCAAATTGTGTTTCAGGGGAGAAATATAATAAAAGTAGAATGATCGTATTATTGAGGAGTGAAGGCTGGTGGTGCTGTTATATCCGCAGAGGTTGTCTTTACATCTGCTGAAAGGTGTGTGTATATCTCAACTGATGTGTTATATATACATATATATATAAAAAGTGTGGAAGGAAGGAAGAATCGCTGAAGTTCCCATTTATCTGGAATTTGCAGCAAGCGATACTTAAGAACTCTTAGATATTTTTAGCAGCCATCCTAAAATGGCCCAATTTTTCAAAAGTATTAGTATTATTACAAAGAGAATATCTTTTGGTATATTTTAGTGTGAACGCGGGTGTTTTCATGTTGCTATAGTTGTGCACTGGTGAATCACTTCATAAAACAGGAAGAACAAGTTTCCCCGCTCTTGCAACAGAAGAGGTTTTTCTGATTGCACTCTGCAGAGAAGCATGGGCTGGTAGTTTCAGCACGGTGGGTTTGGGGCCCCAAGGGTGGCGAGAGCTCCCTTCGTGGAAGGACTATCAACCACACAACCACCCCGACTCAACTTTTTAACACCTTTGAAGGCCTCGTTTGTGATCTTCTGAACCAAACCACACCTTCCTTCCTTTGCCTTTTTCCGTCCCAACAGAAATCATCGTATCTAATCAAAAAAAGGATTTATTTGGGTTTTCCTGGCTGATTGTGTTGTTTTTCTACCTTCCACGATGGAGAAAATGCTCAGTGAATACAGGAGCTGAACATTAACATTAGAAAACACCTGGGTGCTTAACCGGAGTGAACCAACAAGTCGTATTTATCCGGTTTTGCGAGTACGTAAAACAAAACCAAAGTGAAATGCAAATCTTTTTGAAGCCTCTATTGTCCTTCATGGACGCGACGGACCGCAGACCCCATTAGCATCGGAAGATAAGAGCTCAGCTGCGTGAAACCCTGCTGACAACAAATGTGATCAGGTCCCACACCTGGAAAAAACCACCTCAGAAGCATCCTGGAGCTCCAGTCTGGCCCACATGTCCAGCATGCTGCAGAGGGGTCCGCAGGGTCTTAGCAAGTATTAAAAGTTGATAAATCAATGAAAACCCTCAAAATTCTAAGAGTCTTAACTATGATATTACGAGGTTATACATTTTGTTGGTACTTTGTTAATACGTTTTGTGTAAAGAGTTTGACTGCAATAATATTTGCATGAATTTATGTGTGTTATTTCATTTTCCACCCCACGTGTGTGGTTACAGGTTATGGTTATGGTTATATGACACCATGCCACTTAAAAATGTTTTGGGCTCCTTAAAAAGTAAAAAATAAAAAGGTATTGAAATGAACTTCAGGGTTCCTCAAAGAGAGAAAAAAAAAATCTTCGTTTCCCTTTACAAATTCAAGGGAACCAAATTTTATTGTGAAGAAAATTTTCAATGGAGCTATTTGGCAACTGAGAGCACTTCCTTCCGAGTGTTGCGACATCGTCTAACAGTAAGAGGAAATGACTCAAAGCTTAAAGTTCATCTGAAAGGAACGTATCTTTCAATCACAGCCACCACTCGCTCAGAGTACAAAGTAGATGTTTTATTGTTTTCTCCCAGAGTAACATCTTTCCACTGAATACATCTAAAATTTGTTTTCCCCAAGAAATGTTTCGACCTCCTTACGCTATCTGTGGTCAGTGAATTCCCACAATGCTCATTCAGGTTAAAACAGGTACATCAAGAACATTTTTTTTAAATCCCTTATCTTCTCAGAGGCAAATCTGCACATACTGACAAAGAAAAAAAAAGTGGAGAAACTAGAATAACAGGACAGAAAATTTGAGGAAAAAAGTGGAAGAAATTCAGGTGGACGTTTTTCTATTTTCACACATATTAAGCTGATGTAAACACACATTTTGGTCACAATGGCACATATCGCGTAAACTACTTCAATGCGAGCAGACGAAGGTTTGAGACATATTGGGACGGAAATTATTAGATAGGCTTCTTTTTCAGTGCAGCTACAGAGAGGGGGGGGGGCACCAAAAAAACAAAACGCTAAATCAGTGGTTTGATCCGTCGCCTTCGCATGACAGACTTTACACGTCAGTCTCTTTCCTCTTTAGAGAGCTCTGCGACCTCTGCTCCAGTCTGGATTTGGAGAGCGTCTGGGGCCGGAGTTTAGGGCCCGAGGCAGGTGGACAGTTCTCGTCTGTGTCGTCGTCGTCGTCGTCGCCACAGCTGTGGGCGGAGACGGAGGCTGAGCGGCGCTTGGCCCTGGCGGCGGCGGCCCCGGGCTGGGTCCTCTGTGGAGCCCCCTGCTGTTGCTGCTGCGCCATTGCAGTGCGGAGGCAGTTGAGCCACTGCTGCTTGTGGTAGACGTCGTTGACGTGCAGCGTGTGGGACTGGCCGTGGGAGGGGTCCACCGAGCTCACACGGAAAACGTTCTTGGCTAGAGGGACACAGAGGTCAAAGGGTCACACACTGGTGAGCAGAGTCTAGTAAATATCTGAAGAATCCAGTTTTGGTTCTTCTATTAAAAATCGCTCTGATTAGACCACCCCCCAAGTACACGACTGTTAGCTCCCTGGTACATTGCAGATTAAAGGGATGGTTTGGATTTTTTTACATAATGTTCCCCCACTGCACCCCATGAGCAGAGTTCTGGCCCAGTTTCGGTGTTGCCGACAGTTGCAGGGTCACGCGGATAAAGCGTTTTGCTCAAAAAAACAATATGCGTTCAAAAGAGTGTGCCGGGTGATTGCGAGGTCGGACTTTTTTACAGCCAAGAATTCGTGATGCAAATCCATTACTCTTATGAACACATTTTGTTTTTTGGAGCAAAACGCTTTATCCGTGTGACCCCAGCAACTAGCCGGAACTACTTTCTGCGACACCAAAACTGGGCTGGATCTCCGCTCATGGGAAGCAGTCACTGCTTATGAACCACACTGATGGTGAGGATCTCGTACAACTTCATGTCAAAAAATCCAAACTATCCCTTGCACTATTTTTTTCATCCTCATACTATATTTTACCACTAGATGTCGCACACGAGCACCAGCATTTCAGATATAAACAAAAGGGCACATCCGGCTGGCTCGGGTCACACCTCTCCACCCGCTTTGTGTTCCACTTTCGCTTTCGTCTTAGCAGCTGGTCGGGAGCTCCATGCTAAAGCAATGTTGGTGTCGGTAGGGAGGTGGGTAACCGCCCACTACCCCCACTCCCCCCACGCCAAAAACATGTCGAAGCAAGATCTGACACACCGGTTAAGTTGGCAAAGAAGCAAAGAAACTCCATGCTGACTCCAAAGTACAGAGTGGAGGAGCTCAGCCATTCATTAATATGTGTCAGCCAGGCGTTGAAATGTTCTGTAAATTCTGCCACAGCGGTGTTGACTGGACCCCTGAAGACACGTGTGAGGACCCCCTTCTTGGCTGGAACTCACTTGTGAAAGTCAGTGTCCGCAGAATGCTGTGTGATGCTTTCTGCTGTCGTCACACTGGCTCACATGTTATGAATGTGTATCCAGTAGTTTTGGGGGGAGGGGGTTCACACTCACTCCCACGCACACACGGCCGCCAAAACAGAACACGAAGGCTCAAATATCAACAACCACTGAGGGAGTTTGACCGCAAGTCACAGCTCAGGACCCCCCTCCCACTTTTATACAGATGATAGTTGTTTGATGCTATATTAAAAAGGTATAAAATTCTGTACTGAGGAGCTTAGGGGGGAAAAACAACAACAAATGTGTGACAGAAGAGTTCAGCTCCGAGATGTTTTTTAGTTTTTTTTTTAAGATATTCTAACCAACGCTTGTCTTGTGAAGGAAATACGTTTTTTTTAAGCCCCTCAGCACTTTGGATATACAAATGTTCCTACACTGCAGCTATTTACATCTTTACTGGCTGCCTGTGAATGATCCTTTCAGGCTCATAGAGACAGAAGAGAGCAAGATTAATTCAGCTTCAGCTTCAGGGCCTTTTGTTTACAGTGGATGTAGATGGAATGATGGAAGTGGATGATCTAGATGATGTAAGGTTTCCAATGAGAAGTGGACGGCGGCGCAAAGAACCAGCTCAATGTATCTGCACCCACCTTTCTCTCCATTGGTGAAGGCCCCTCTGAAGGACCCCCCCATGCGGATCTCCCCATCCTGCAGGTCCTCCAGGGCCAGGTCGCGGACCGGAATGGGCTGCCGGTACACCTGGAAGCAGCTCCGTTCGTTGCGCGTCACGGGTCGGGTCAGAACCAGCAGCTCCGAGAAGAGGAAGACGTGCAGCCTCTGTGGAGATCAAACAAGCTGACAATCAGTTCAGCTCAACGGATTTCACGGACTATGTTTACATGTGGTCAATGCTTGGGTTCGGGTACATATTCCTGTTACTGAAACATTGGGAATAATACGTTTCCATGCGTGAGCAAACAAGGTTATTCCTGGATTCATGGTAAGTGTAATCAATTGGAATATCAAAGCAGCGACGCATGGAGAAGGTCTGCTACAAACCCTGCGTGGCATAACTTTTCGCTCCCCTTTTGTGGATCTGTCTATCCCGCTACTTTTGTAGCGTCTCCAAATGCCAGGATGTTTGTGTCTTTCATCACACTTGTGAAGTGATTGGTTTTCTCCTCACTCCATAAGTGTGGCGCTCTCGCCTTTGGCCATGTTTACAAGTAGTTCCTGAACTCCAAAGACCAAGATTCCTTGCTAATAGAACATGTGCAGAACACTAATTAATGTTCCTTGTGATGGGGAGATTCTGATCGGCGTAGACATGATCAAATATTTGGCATAGAAAAGGAGTAACCCAGGGGGAATATTTGTTTTTTTTAAAAACTGGAATATGTTCCACTTATTCAAATGGGTTATTGGTGTTTACATGGCCGTGCGTAACCGGGTCATTGCGAATATTCTGGTTAGAAAAGGCTTATACGACTGCATGTAAACGTAGCCAATGTTTAAGTTTCAAAGCGACCCCGAACTCACCGAGCCGCTCTTGGTCCGAAGCTCGCCGTGACACAAGAGGATCTTACAGTCGTCTATGAGCGTGTCCCGCTGTTTGTCATCCAGGTACTCAAGCTTGTCTATGTAATACTGGCACTCAGACTCCCCCTTCCTGATGTTGATGTCAGACAGAATCTCCTGGATGATTGTGATCTGGGTGATAAAATGGTGGATATAAGCACAATTTAAGCCATAAATCACAGCTCGGAGCAGTGCAGGCAGGTGATGAAGACATACAGCTCTCTCCAGACTGGCCACGTCCACGTGATCGGGCGGCGTGTGTCTGAGGATCTCCCGCAGAAGCAGCGGGTATTTGACCAGGCGCGAGCGCGGGATGTCGAGGAAGCTCCAGAGGTCCAGCTTCCTGCTGAAGGGGGACTCCAGGCAGCGCTGCAGGAAGTCCTGGACCCGCCTGTCCTGCTTCTTCTGGTCCAGCAGAGCCTTGGCCGCCAGCTGGTTGCTGCAGTAGACTTTGTAGGCGTTGAGGCCGGGCAGCTGCGGGGGAAACATGGTCACGCTGATTCACAGCGGAAAATCCTTGGAAAATCCACTGCAGGTAAACACCATCATACTGACCCAGTCTATTACTATCTGTCCGATCTCGGCCACCGTGCCGTCAGGTCCGGTTCCCTCTGTTAGCTTCATCAACAGCTCTGCAGAGAAGAGAGGAAGAAATTACTCACAAACACGTGAGAGCTGGGCAAACTCATATCTGATACATCTAGGCTGAATATCGATATACAATATATTTTTTCCACAAAGTGATCTAAACGTTCAGTCAAACATGACATGTAACTGACATGACATTTCAGTTATTTCCAGCTATTTTAATGAACAGTTGCAAAAACAAATAAATAGGTTTCTTCACCTGGTTCAAACTCAGCTGTTCAAATAAGAATAATTTAAACATAACAAATACTTTATAACAAAGGAAGTAACTTTTTTGAAATAAATCTCCATGTAAGGTGCACATTAAAAAAATATCTTACATAAAAACAGCCCCCCTTTTTTGAAATAAATATAAGAAAAGTAAAATATCTGCCAATCTTTTTAGTTTACTTTAACAACTGAATAGCTTATTAAAATCAAAGTACAGATTTTCTTCTCCTATATAACAAATATACAATATAGGGCTATAATCGATATAATCAATATGGTCTCATTCCATATCTTGTTTTAAAAAAATGTATCTATATATCTTTTATATCGATATATCGCCCAGCTAGTGTTAGAAAAAAAGCTGCAAATGAACTCCGACAAAAGGAGCAGAGACTCACCCTCATGCAGGGGGATGTACGCATCCAGATCGCCAAATATGTGTGTCAGCTCCTCCTCCGTCATGATGGAGAGCTTCAGCATGGGATCATGGTACGCCTGAGGGTCAGCAAAGCGGCCGCGTGAGAGCAGAGCCAGAGCGAGAAGTGTGGATAAGCCATAACAAATAAGCTTGAAGTCCGCCACCTTACCTTTCGTGCGAGCTGGAGATCCTCAATGAGGTCCTGCTCTCCTCTGTAGAGTTCGTAAATTGCCTTGAGAGGACGAAAGAACACAGGAGTTTTTTATTCTGCACTTCTTAAGCTGAAGGTGTTTCGTAAAGGACAGAGTGGCCAACCTCTTGTCTCTTGATCTCTTTGGTGGAGAAGGAGCTCTTCTGATGGACGTCCAGCGTCTCTGACCACAGGGTGCTGTTCCTGCGCTTGGTGGGGGTTGGACCGGCGGTCCTGCTGGCTTTGAGGGACGTTCCCGGTGACTTGCTGTCACTACGCAATGACATGGACTGCAAACAAACATTTTGAATAAACTATAATCAACACACAAAAGTTGCTTGTGATGAGCAATCTGCATGGTCCGATCTTACCTGGATGGTCTGACCGAAGCGCCGCACTGCGCCGCTCTTTGAGGGGGATATCAAGTTGACGAGAGATGAAACTTTGGCCAGTGGCCGTACACGCTTGTTAGTTGGTTCCTGGATATCAAAGAAAGACTGTTTGTTATTTCCACTTGGCCATAATCTGCTGACACCGTGTAGTGTCTCTACTACAAGGCTTGAAATACCATACACCATGTTACTTGCTGTATATAGACAGTTCCACATAGAGATGTCTTGAGACAGGTGGAGTTTTGCTTTCTTGATACTCAGGCCTGTACTGAGGTCAAAGGTGCGAAACCAAAAAAGACTGTAGCGGACAGCATCAGTTGGAGAAGATGCTACCAGCCGTCTAAATAAGGTTGGATTCCATGAACAGAGGTGTAATTTATAGAAAGGATGACATTGTATTTAAAGGGGTTAAAGTGAGCGAGAGAGAGCTCTCTACATTGGCAAACAGAGGTTCTCTCAAGGATTGGAAATTTGACATTGTCCTTCTCTTGTAATAAAGACAGAAAATTACAGAGTTGGAGGTGTCAGCGGTGCTTCTTCTTTTTCATCATCACATCACCAGAGACAACAACTGTCCACACGTATAACTACAATCACCTCAAAAAGAATGAAAGACAAGATAGAGGGGAGTATTTGTGCAGCAGCCAAATGTTTGGTTTGTAATAGAAAGTCTTGTATTGGACATACAGTGTAATTACAATGTAATTAACATATTGGTTACACATTTATACTTGCACCATGTAACAATTTCATTCTATATTATTTTTATCCTATTTTTTTTTTTACTCCATCTCTCTCTACTCTGTATACTTACTCTGTAAATATCTTATCTTACTTCATACTGTAAAATGTGGCGTTAATTCGATGTTGTTGAGTTGAATATCAGTGCGACACTTCAGCAAAGGAAGACACACTTTTGTTTTTCACTGACAATTATTTCCTCAGACCATCACAGTCTGTGCAAACGGATATTGGGATTATCCTGAGCTCATAACACATGTGCGCGTTCATGTCTGTGCGTGGTGAGAGTCTGAGTCACGGACACAGATTAGACTTCCTTGTTGGGTCACATTCAAAAACCTGCAGCCAGCAGACGGTGGGAGGACTTCCCGGGCTCTCACCTTCAGGTCGAAACTGGACAGGCTGACCGTGTCGTCGTCCTTCTCTTTGCGCTTCCTCTTCTGTGGCAACACAAGAAATTACAAACTGGTTACAGACCCGATAAAAATGGAGACGATCACCGAATACCACCATCATGACAGCATGCAGTAACAGGTGCTCGTGATACATAAACAAGACTCCACATGCTCAGCTCATTACAGGCATGCTAATGATAATAATAACATGTCATCGCTGCGATCCAACTTGATGGTGTGGTGTTTTTCTTCTTATGATCTCACCAGGCTGAAGTCCCACGGTGTTCCTGGTGTGAGGAAGGTGAAAGAGCTGCCTCTCTGCAGGGGAGGCCTGCGGGGGGGCAAACAGAGAGAGAGGATGAGATGGGAAGTCACGCTCTATTTAGCTTTATGTAGGATTTTTATGAATTTATAAAGGGATTGAGGGAGAGACACTGCATGATCCTTTTTCAACACACGTCTGTGGAGTGCATTACAGCGGTTTGTGAGGTATTTTGTTCCAAAGATGCTATGTTTTAAACGTATCGAGGGCTGTGAGGGTGAACAGAGGGGCGACGGCGTCCTGCATAAGGAACCACACTCTGCTGCTGCCGGAAAAAGTCAGTTGTGGTGACAAAACAAAGGCGCTACAGAGAGATAGAGTGAACTCTTGGCTGCTGCCACCCACAGGGGCTCGGCTGAACATGCCGCTACACGGCCTCACACTGCCTTACAGTGGTGATGAAAATACAGAGTGCTTCTTTCATGAGGCGCCGGCATTAGAAAGCTGACAATCAGTGAGCTCGTTTATCTTCTTTATGAAAAGGAAACGGCTGCTTTGTAGGAATGCAGTGATACACGTCAGCCCACACAATATCAGTCTCCTGGTCTGCGGACAATGACACTGTTTGCAGTTTTGCAAGAGCAAATACTGGGGCTTTATGGTTTTAACTTATCAGGACCAGCGTATCAATGTGGAGCTGAGAAGGAGACGTTTAACTGTGTAGCTCCAGTTGATGTTTTTCCAAACATGTGGATCGAGGCTGCATCAGCAAGTATTAACAAGACTGTGATTTACAGAGCCCTTAATTCTGCGTTTAAAACAATGTTTGTGTCAGGGCTTAAAGCAAGAAAAGATTTGAGGCCTGGAAGGTTGTCCAGGAGGAAATGTGCACAATGTATTGAATGAATTTTAAAGTATTCTTTGCCTGAAATCAGGCATGGTGCCTGAGAACTTTAAGCCCTGTTGTGTTCAACAGCACAAACACTGAATAAACTTTTAATGCAATTTATCACAGGTAAATTGACACATAGTCTATTGACATCCTTGTTGGTTGAACAAAACAAACAATATGAAATGCAGGTTTAAAACATGCAGTTTTCACCATCTTCTGATGTCTTAACAGGTTGAATAACTACTTTATAGAGAAACAAATAGATTCTTCCTGAATTCCTAGTATTGCTGGTATTGTATTATTATTATTATAGTGGGTACATTAAATAAAAAGGTGTATGTTTTGCTTGCATATGTTTGCATGTATTTATTAGTTTGAAGCAGTTCAACGCAGCCTGCAGCCTCGCACCTCTGGTGTCCGAGGCGCACCTGAACGCACCACGGACTACATTACCCGTCGGTTACAGCGACATGTAGCATTAGCTCCCCGCTAGCGTGCGTTCAAACACAGCGTTACGTTTGGCGCAAACCAACACAGATAACAGAACATTTTTCGCTGCAATTACGTACTTTTTGGCGTTGTTTCTGCGCAGTGTTTGCGGCGAAGGCTCCGCGGCGCCGCTGACACCGACGACGGACGACCTCGATGACATCCTGCGGAGTCTCGTCTTCTCCGCCGTTTTCCCGCCCAATTCCTCGCTTTCGTCCATTTCTCTGCGGTTTGTTGTGATCGAGTAAAGACGCACCGAGACGACGGGGGAAAAACAACACAACACACGGGTGAAACGTGGCTCGGTGTGTACAAAGAGCCGAGCTCGATGATAACAGAACACACACCGCGGAAGTTTGAATATGGCGGATTATTAGAAATGGACCAATCAGGAGCGAGCTCGGGGGTCCGCTGCTAGGATACCCCGAGGTGGGCGGGGCCCTGGGGAATAAAGGGGACTTCAATGTTGTTTTGGTATCATAAGGGATGCTTTTATCATTGTTTCTTTATTATTTTAACTGACCTGATAATAAATACAAAATATCTGTATAAGATCAATGTTAAATACCATCAGCAACAATAAATAAATGAATAAAATATGAAAAAAAACCCCAAACAACCAGGAGAAAATGGACAAACAAACTGACAATGGGCTCTAGAAAAATGTTTTTAAAGATCATATGAAAATGATCAGCATGAAATGATGACAGCTCATTATTGAGGGCAAGTTGGGATCAAATATTCAAGCTTTTCTAAGAACGTGCATCATTTCACCTGCTCGTGAGGAGCACGACTGCTCTCCGGCTGGTGATGTGCTCTTATAACATCAATGATATGGATCTGTTTGCATTTCCCATGCAGTATTAATCACAATGTTCTTTGCATTGCCCTTTAGCATTACCGGTTTGTCCTTCCTCATATTGCAGGATTACCTGTAAGCTGAGCAGAAAAACAACCACCTCACAGCATGCTGGTGTTTTTCAGTATTTGTATTTGTGTTTTCACAAATCACTGACAGCAATCAAGTGAACTGAGTTTTAGTTTGCTTTTAATATTTTTCCTTGTAGTCGCTCCCTAAAATGTCAAATGTGTTGTGTTTATGCTCATAAAACAGGAGAAACAGCATTTCCTTGGAGAATCTGAAATTCTACTTTTAATTTGAAGAGAAAAAGGGATGAAATGGGACGAGGTAAAATGAAATAAAACTGAGTGTCTCATCTGAATGCAGCGACGACATGTGACTCTCGCACACCAGTCATCCCGCTGGTTTGGTTTGGATCAGATTTACCCGGTTCACCATTGGCCTGCTCCATCGTCTCCTCCGGGACGACCTCGTCATCCGAGCATCTGTCCGTCAGGACGCGGTGATCTCCTCGGACCCCTCAGCATCATCCTTCATGAGTGTGTTCCCACCTCAGTGGGGCCATCTGTTCACTGTAGTCATGATGACGGCCGCTCACATGACATATGATGACACTGCTGCTGTAAAATCTTCCAAACATCTGACGTTACACGGGGCAGCCGAGGGCAACTCTTCGTGACTGACAGCAAACACAATGGACACGGATCAGGGTTGTTCCATCAGCTGCTTTTTCCAAGGTCGAGAATTAATACATAATTTACACCGGAATTTCTTATGAATTCTTTATTCGCTGAACTAACACCCAGTTTTTTTTTTTCTTATGTAAGCATCAAAGCATTTACCTTCCCATTTCCACCCTGAACAGCTGAGTAGGAGTCAGACAAATGAATCATGAATAATTTATATACATCGTTTTCAGATGAAGCAGGGGAACTCATCGGCGATGTTAAAGGAATGGACACGGCAGCCGCGTGTGTGTGCGCAGTCACTTTTAATGATAAAAAGGTTCTTACATCTGTGACAGAAATACATTTTAATGATAATAGCAATACATTATTTAAACGTCTCAGCCGACAGTCTGCCTTCCATCCGTCGAGGTGGATTATGATGCATGCGAAACAATTAAAAACATCTAAATAATGTATTTAGTGGCAAACACAGTAATGGAATAATGTGTGCCATTAGCGATACTGGGACGCTTCGAAGCACTCACCAAGAAGAAGCTTTATGGGTTAATGTTTTTGCTACATTTATCATGATTTTGACTTTTAAATAGCTTTTTCAATCACCAGTCACACACCAGTTCCGGTTGGTGTGTCGTTCCCAGTCTCTTCCATCCGTCCCGTGTAACCTGAATGCAGCGTTAGAGGCACACGGAGGGGAAACCAGCGACAATGAGAACCAGAGCAGCAGCTGTGACCACTTGACTGAGCGTAGCAGAGGAAATATACACAAACACGGCCTACTTTTTGGAGGCCCATGAGCACGCACGCACACACACACACACACACACACATCACATTTCAGCTCATTAATGCACAGATTGTGTACATGGCGATCGTCCACCTCCCAGAATACTGATTTCATATGGTGCTAGAGAACGGGTACAAACATCTACGTCACCAAATGAAATCAGTTTCTGAGTGCAGTCCTTATTCAACACGTCCTCTGATCGATAACACACAGAAAAAAAATCTCTGTGTGCTCAGCTGGTCGACCATCAGAAGTTCCTGGTTGTCTTTCAGGTGGAGGATGCCCGCTCGTCCCGCCACCCGACAGCAGAGGGGGTGGTTACGCTGCAAACTCGGTGACCCACTAGTGGCAGATATTTTCAAGTGAAGTTGGAAAAACACTTTTATTTGGTGGAGACGCGTCGGCACAGCTTGCAGGAAACTCCCCTGGGCCTCCACCTACCTGGGTCAGCAGCAGCAGCAGCAGCAGCAACAGCCGCCTCACAAACAAACACAGTCATCTCTGGTTGCAGAAGACATTCTAAATCAGGACGCAGCGAAAACCACTCACAATTACTGCTCTGCGTTTTTCAGGCTTCAGTGCGGACAGTGCAAGATAAAACACACAAAGGTGCCGAACGGCGTTATGTACAATTCAACATTGTCAAACGACGGTCACACACACACACACACACACAGCAGTGACCTCAGGCGGTGTTTTTCTATCACTCTTGGCAAGAAAACCGCTTGGCTTTCTCAAACCATCAGTGGGTTCTTTGAAAGTCACCACCTTCCAAGGACAAATCCATCATTCAGGATTT
>CAESWR010000176.1:132066-175219 GCA_903171835.1 Mullus surmuletus | reverse complement strand
AGGGTGGGGGGGGGCACAGGCAGAGTCCGGCTGTGTAAATCTCTCATCAGCTGTCAGTTTGAATAGTCGCTGTGTTTTTCTTTGTTTTGTTTTTTTTAGCTTTGACCTTGTCTTAAAAATACAAAAGAAAACAGACGCTCACCGAAGTCCTGCGTGTCTCTCTTCAGCTCCTCCAGATACACCACTTTTTTCTTCACCACACACCCATAGATGTAACCTGCAGGACACACACAATCATATATACAAACTGGATCACACACACTCACCAGAAGATGCCTGCGTTTTTTGCGGCATGTGCGTCGGCGTCTCACCTTTCTCCAGCCCGTCCATCACCTGCAGCCGGATGACGTCGCCCTTGTGGAAGGTGAGCATTGTGCGGTCGTCTGTCACAAAATTACGCTCCGCAATCACATAATCCGAGTCCTGAGAGGAGGAAAGATTTTTTTAAAATCCCAACATCTTTTTTCCATCTAATTTAAGTGTTATTTCAATCATAAAGCTAATCTGACCTGCATAGACACTTGAATCTGAATATTTAAGATGCATTCCTGATTTTGTGTGTGTGTTTGTGTGTGTGCGTGTGTGTGGGCAGCACCTTTTTAATCTCGTTGATGAAGGTGTCGATGAGATGTTTGACCTGCAGCGCCTTTGCTGAGAAGAGTATCAGCTTCTCGTTGGTCAGGTTGAACTCCAGCATGTTGTCAGAGGGGATGGTGACAAACAGAATGTCGGCATAACTGAGGGAGGAAAAAAAGAAGGTAAATTCCCATGAATCATTAAGGGAATAACACTGAAAAATACTCATCCATCCTGATGTAACGTGGGATGAGAGTGTGTGAGATGGATTGTGTTACCGCCTGTCATTACTGCGAGCTGCTGAGTCGTTAATTGTATTGTATTACTTCCTCACAGCAGCCTCATCTGCCAATTATTAACTTAAAATCTCTGTTTTCTTGAGTGTTTCTGAAAACCGTCTTAGTAAGAGTGTGTGTGAAACCCTCAGGAAAATAATAGCTATCATTTCTTTGTCAAATCTCCATGCTGTTGCAGATGCTTCTGTTTAGCATGAATGACTAAACTAATGAATCAATGGACTCGATTAGCCAATATCAATAGATATTTGAGATACAATAAAATTTGTGATATAATACAATCTCCCAGAAGTCCTAAGATCTCTTCCCAGGGTGTGTGTGTGTCTGTGTGTGAGAGAGAGAGAGATAGTAATGAACCAACAGATATGATACGATGTGATACGATACGATGTGATACGATACGATGTGATACGATACGATGTGATACGATACGATGTGATACTATATGCAACAATGTGATACTATATGATACTATATGAAACATGATACAATGTGATATGATGTGATACAATGTGATACAGTGTGATACAGTGTGATACAGTGTGATACCATGATACTATACAATGTGGTACTATATGATACGATGTGATACAATGTGATACAATGTGATACTATATGATACAATGTGATACAATGGGATACAATGGGATACAGTGTGATACTATGATACTATACAATGTGATAATATGTGATACAATGTGATAATATGTCATACCATCATACTATGTCACACAAAGTGATACAATTTGTGTGTGTCGACAGAGCAAACACTCACGTGTACGGCCGCAGGACTCTGAAGTAGTCGGGAGCGGCGGCGCTGCTCTTCACCGTCTTCAGCAGCTTAATGCCGCTGTGGGAAACCGACAGCACCTGCACACCTGTGCCCACGCTGCCCTGAAAACACAAACACACACACACACACACACAGAAGTTAAACGGAACTGAAAGGGAAAAAACATTGATTGTTGCTTTCCTCCCAGGATCTGCCCTCCTCACCGACGCCGGGAATAGACGGGAGAAGTAGATCTCCCAGGTTTCCCTCGCTGCCGTGACGACGGTCTTCTTCACATGCTCCTCCACCGGATCCATATTCTGCTCCACGCTGTGCTTAGCTGTCTCACACACACACACACACACACACACATACACACACGCACACGCACACACACACACGCACAGAACTCATGAATGTCAAAGAGATGCGCGCGGATTGGAGCATACGGTCCAGAAAATGTTTGCGGGAAGAACAGACAGACTACCAAACAGAGCTTTCATTTTCTGCCTTTCATCTCGGGTGATGCGCACGCACGCCTCCGACAGAGTGTCATTCACGATCTGGAGGACAAGAGAGGAGAGGACTGGCAATGTTAGAAATACTTTGGGAAATAATTACCTTTGATCCTTCTGTGATCTTGTTGTTGTCAAGTAAACATACGGAGCACGAGAGGTAAGACGAGGCAAACAGACGACTTAACGAGAGGTTTGATGGGTTTTGGGGGGGTTTTGGGGGGGGGCTGGGGGTGGAAAAAAGAAAAATCACATTTGTATTGTGATTTGAATAAATTAAAGCTGGTTAAAAAGCCAGGTGAGTGTTTTCCCCTTACAGCCAATAGGACCCAGACTCAGGATCATGTCAACTATTTGCTACATGAACAGCAGAAAATCCTGCATTGGTAATCAATTGAATTCAGTGTTGATTATAGACCCCACGAGAGAGCATATTGCGATTTGGGTGAGAAAAAACTCCCTTTTAATTGGTAAAATCGAGTAAAAACAAATATTTTGGATCTTTCATTCCTTAAATCACCTGTTTGAAAATGAGGTCCAGCATCACCGGGTTGTTGAAGCTGTCTTTGGGATAGAAAACCTGTGAAAAGAGAAGCAGCCATAATGGAATACAAATTATGTCACTGTTAAAGAAATACAAAAAAGCTATTTCTCCACTTTTTACTTTATTCTGTTGCCTCTGCCCTGAAGTATTAACAGGGGTCATTCATGCTTTACAAGGTCAAATTCAACAACTTTTTGAGTGAACTTCCCACTACTTTTTCAAAATCACAGTTAGATTCTTAAACAACCCAAATTGTTTCATAATAGCAGAAAGTAAAGAAAGTTAAAGGAAAACACAAGTATTATGTGCAAGATTCTTCTGCCTCCAACAGGTTGTTATGACAAAGTAATATTTGTGAGTGTGTGTGTGTGTGTGTGTGCACACCTCCTTCCTGAGGTACAGCCGCCAGGGGACATTGGTGTAGGTGTAGTGCTCGTCGTTGGAGCTCCGGTGCAGCTGCGTCTGGATGGTCTCCGTCTCTATCGGGAGCTCTCGGGGAACTGCGAACACACGGGACGTTGAGCTTTCACACGAAAAAGAAAAGCGACGGAGCTTCAGAGCGACGCTGCTGACACGCAAGAACTGCCGTCTGGTGATGGATGAACCCACAGCGCCCACTTGGTTAAGACACACACCATCCATTTTGCTTAAAGGTCAGCTTAATTTGTGTTGCAGCTAATGAAAACAGGGAGACATTTATCATTTTTGAATGAGGTAGGAAACGCATGAAGCATAAACATCAAAGGGGTTTTAGCAGGCAGGTGCATCTCAAAAACTAGAAAAAGTTCATTTTTGTCCTGCACGATTCCATTCAAAAAGTGAAACCTTTGATGTATTTTTGATGATTATATCCCCTGAAAATTGAAATTACACAATAATACAGAAATATCAAACTAATGAAAAGCATGCATCCCCTTTTTCTCCATACACTCCATTTCTGAAATGCTCTTGTAGACATGTATTTTGTGAAACACTGCGACGCCCCCAGTAAAGCTGGTGTGATGGAGTCTGTACCTGGCGGTGGTATTGGCAGAGGGCGATCAGGCGCTCTGGTCTTTGTGCTCTTTGCGGGTTTGAAGCCGGCCTCTTTCATCACCGATGCGGAAGGTGAAGGTGTTACAGGTCGCTTGGGCTGCACGGACACAAAGACGCTTTTGTTTTGTTTTGCTCTTTCTTCATGTTGTCGCACTTGAGCGTGACCTTCAGGACTTGAAAGAATGTCTGTTGTTCGTGTCCTTTTCGCATTGCTCGACTGGAGCATTTGTTTTGAGGGAAGTGTGTGTGTGTGTGTTGTGTGTGTGTGTGCTCACCTGTGGAGGAGGAGGGTTGTCCATCTGAGGTTTCAGGATCTGCAGAGCTTCGTCTCGAGCACTTTGCTTCTTCTTAAACTTTCCCTCTGGTCTCCTAATCGCAGCCATACAACAGAAACATTGCACAGTACAAATGTTAACCATAGTGTTCATGGTCTTTTCTTTTTGTGTGTGTGTGTGTGTGTGTGTGTGTGTGTGTGTGTGTGTAAATAAGTCCCCTCTGGTGCTGTGTGCGTGTGCTCAGCAGCATCACAGGCAGTTTGAGATGAAACCTTGGCTTTGTTTCAACACAATTTTTCTTTCTATGTGACTGAAGATAGAAGCGACTGCTGTGCTGCATTTACACATGCATTAAACTTCTGATAGGTCTGTGTGTGTGTGTGTGTGTGTGTGTGTGTGTGTGTGTGTGGATATCCACTTTGTGAAGTTTCACCTTTTGCCAGGTGGCAGCAGGTCCGGTGGTGGAGGCGGGGAGTTGTACCTTTTGATAATCTCTTTAAAGAACAGAAAATAAATAAACAAATAAAGTGTTTCTATTCATTCAGGCACAAAAGGATTTTCAAAGTAAAAGCTTTTACAACCGCCTACCTTGGATATCCTGGCTGGGGACGATGTGCTCTGAAGTCCGACCTGAGTACTTCACCACCTCACCAGCAGGGGGCGGTGGAGCCGTCACCACCGGGGCTGCAGGCATACACACACAAACACACACACACACAACAAATCAAGACACAGCCAGTCAGGAGTTTGCCTTAGTCACAGCTGACTGAGATGGACGGTCTGTCTCTCCGCGGCTCAGATTCTCTCTCTCTCTCTCACCAAACTTCCTGGAGTGTTTGTCCTTGTTGACGGGGACGCCCGGAGCCTTCCTCTGCGGAACGCTGTCCTTACCTGACTGTGCCTGGAAAAAAAACACAGAGACGTCACACACAGATGCTCAAATTAAACATGAAGTCAAAACACAATTTTAGGCAGTCCTTTTTTTTAAAATTTTACTACAAGCAGGACTGTAGCAAAACATAAATGGATTATCAGAGTGGTGTGTGTGTTTTCCTGTGTGTTTTGTTATTGACTTCGCCGGTGCGTGGCCATGAGGATGTGTTTTGAATTTATATGACAATTATTGATTTTCTTTGTATCAAGTGACTCAGAAAAGCGTCCCCCAAATTGAGTCCCAGTCCAATACAAGAAGGGAAACGCTCGGGATCTGTGGATCAGAACAACAACGATATTGGGGAATAAATGAAAATATCGACGCGGGATCTGTGTCGCTTCTCCTCCCCTGACAAAAACAACAACATCTTCCACGAAGAAGGCGTATTAAATCCTGATGTCGCTGCAGATCTCGAGCTCTCGCGTCTGGCGGTCACTGACCTGTGCGGTGGGCGGGTTGGCCTTGGGCGCCGATGACTCAGTCTTCGGCGCGCCCGCATGGCGCTTCAGGTCTGAGGGGCGGACGGAGGCCTGGGGCGGAGACTGAGGCTGGGTTTGAGCGGCGGGGGGAGGGGGGTAGGGGCTGGGCGGCGGGGCGGAGGCGGCGGCAGCGTAGGGCGTCGGGGTGAAGTTGGCGTAGGGGCTGGGCGGGATGTTGGCGTAGGGGCTGGGTGGGATAACGGCGTAGGGGCTGGCAGGAGCGTAGGGGCTAGGGGGGTGGTGGAGCAGGGGGCTCATAGGGGGGCTGGTGATGGGCGAGGTGGTCGGGGGGCTGGACACGGGGCTGCTGACAATGGCCATCGCTTGCATGGTCATCTGCTGTGCCTGGGGATTTAAAGAACATCAAATTGAAAAATATAAAGCTCTCCTTTTTTTCCCCACACACACACACAATAAGTTCTTGATTTCTGGGGAAAGTCAAAAAAAGTTCTGTGTTGACAAGAACAACAGTTATTACGATAGCAGGGTGGGAAGCAGAAAGCGTGAGGGAGCATGATGCGCAGACTAGCACAACAGTTATTACGGTAGCCGGGTAGGAAGCAGAAAGTGCAAGAGAGCATGTTGCGCGTAGATAACACTTATTACTGTAGCCAGACTAGAACAACAGTTATTACGGTAGCCGGGTAGGAAGCAGAAAGCACGAGCGAGCATGTTGCGCACAGGTAGCCGATTGCGCACTGCCTTTAGAGAAGAAGAAGAAGAAGAAGAAGAAGAGCAGAGCATGCTTGTCACCACGTCACCCTCTGGACCTTGACTGACACACTGACACACACTGACACACACACAAATTGAATAAACATTTTAAAATAAATAAAGCTGTAACTGTCCCTATTTCTACGTTTCATCTGGATAACTTTCAATTCATTTTTATCTCCAAGCTGGAAATGTCCCCGGATTTCATTTCCGAAATCTGGTCACCTTAACGTGCACACACACGTGCGCACGTACACACACACACACACTGGAGCTTTTACCATGATGATAGCCTGCTGGTTCACAATCGCCTGCTGCTGCTGGGCTAAAACAGTCTGCTGGGCATCTGGAGGAGAAGAGAGGAGAGTCGCGGCAATCAAGACAAATTAGAAATGAAATAAAAGGGCTGTGATTCATCTTCCTCTTCACACTCGACGGACCGGGGGTCACGGGCGCCACCGCTGCGACAGGAGGCGACATCACGCCACCCACAGGGAGGACCCTCACAGCTGTGGACACACAGTGGGTTTTTTATTGAGCCTGTCAGTATTTTTAGTGGGAATACTCCGTGTGAGTTGGCTGAGTCTGACCTCCGGGTGGAGGTGGTGGGCCTGACGTCTGACCCTGCTGCTGCCACCCCCCTCCGACGCCCCCGGCACCCTTCATCCTGCCAGAGAGTCCTGAGGCGGATTCTACTTCCTGCGTCGATTAGAACAGATCAAGAAAAGGCGGTTCAATCATCTAACATTCCCCTGGTGTGAGCTTGTGCGTCGTCTCTACCAGATGTTACATCGACCGTGTACTATTTTGACGATGAGCAACAAGAAATGTCAATGCTATTACATAGTTACTCCACCAGAGGGCATGGCAAGAGTGTTGTGCATTTGATTACAATTTGATGTGATACAATAGGTATCACATATATTCATAAAAACATTTACACTAAAATGCTGATTAACTAAAAAGCGTATTGTCCAGTATTTTGAGACAAATATCATCCCTTTTGAACTTTTATTTTGAAAATAAAACTGCAACTCATACAAAACCCTAATGAAAATGTTTGTTTTTTTGGTTTTGGCTTGTTGATCAGAGAACTCCTCCCTCTGAAGCCAGATCCATTACACTCCTTTCCAGCTCTGTATATTTTTATTCAGCGGCTTCACTCGAGTAGCTCTGCATGATTCACGGCTCAAAAAGTCAACTTTGTCGGGGGATGGTGAGGAGAAGCATCCCTCAGATACAGATTCAGTGGCATGGAGGACTGCACTAAAACATCCGAAGAAATATGATGCAGATCACGTAATTGTGACATTTTAAATATGCATTTATGAGGGTAATCAAGAAAAAGCCTAAGAGCCCCCCTTTAAATGTGCAGCCCTTACATCAGAAATCAGCTGCTGACCCATAAATCCAGAGGAGAGTGTGTGTTCGTAGGCCATGTCTCATTAAATAATAAGCCCTTCATTTGCCAGAGTGTCAGTTCCTCGTAAGCAGATCCCCGCGTTGCCTGGGTGGGAAATCACCGTGGCGATCTGGTGGCTGTGACAGTTACGGTAACTGGGTAACGTAATAGGTTGCTGGGCGGGAGAGGTCTGTAGAACACATCTGATACATGCTAATTCCTGTCAGCCACATCCGATAGCGCGCCTAACATTCAGCGCGCCGCCGTCCCGGGCCCGGGGCTGATGGATCCAACATGGCCAGCATTCACTGCTCCGCTGCCTCCACTAAATACAGATTTAACTCTCCGACTGGCGGCCGTTAGATGTTCGCCGCAAGCATTACTTTCATAGCGGTGAGGAACGGGGAGTAATTCACCAATAATGCCGACGAACGCTCATCTAAGTTAGCAACAAACACCACGCGGCCGCCATCTGGGAGAGATCCACCAAACATTCTCCCCGTCTCCAACCTTTAATAAAGCTGGCGCACACGTGTAAAATACTAACAGTGTGTATGTAACCAGGCGGCGCCCTCATTAAAACTATAACTCCTCATTACGGTTTAACTTTGTCTCCATGTAAACGCTCCGAGTGGCGCTCGCGAGGGGCCCGTTTCACAACCCGGCGTCTTGCTCAAGGACACGCGAAAGGGAGAAGCATCAAAGCATCAACCCACTTCAATTCTCCAAACAGAGGCAAAGAGCTTTTCAATACAGCCTCCACACCTCGCCCACAGTTGTGCAGTCTTGTCAGAGCAATCCCCCCCCCCCCCACCTCTCTTCTCTGTCTCTCTCTGGGGGTCAAGTGCGACAGTGTGGGTGAATTATGCAACTTACCCCGTTTCCGTCAGACAGCACGGGGTCAAACAGGCTGTCGAGATAACGATCCATCCCTCTCTGAGGCTCCAGGTCTGTGAGGAGGAGGAGGAGGTGTTTGCTTTAATTAAAAACCTATTTGGTATCCATACTTCAGTACTAATACAGCATCGAAAATAGTCCAGAATGCCAGTACCCACAAGGTCCAAATATCCAAACTCTCACCTCTACTCAAAAATTGTTGCATAATAGTGTGATATTTTTAAGGATTGAAGGATTCAATGTGTTTACTGTCATGTGCATAGGAAGGAAATGAGTTTCCCTGTACAATGAAAATCTTATTTTGCTACCCATGATGGATGCCGATAATAATAGAAAAGAGACGAAGTAGTACTACGTTGATACAAGGTAGTACTACGTTGAAACAATAGGCATATATTACGGAATTATAGAATAGAATAATACACAAACTAGCATATTTTGCACATAATCTTGCCCACATTACTGTGACGTGTTTTTGCATAAACTCTCTCACTTTTGTTGATGTCTTTCACACGCGTACCTTGGCTGCTGAGCCCGTCTCCCCTGACTGAGGATATGACATCATCCTTCGTGTCAAACCCGCCGCCCAGCAGGCTTCTACAAACCAGCGAGGAAGAAACACTTCAAAACCACTGCTGCGCTTTAATTTGTATTCATTGTTGCCACGCTGATTCGGGAAGTGGTCGGATGAGTTAATGAGTATCTGTGTGTGTGTGTGTGTGTGTGCCTCACATGCTGGCGTTGGGCCGCACTCTGGTTGGTTCTTGCGCAGAGATGATGAAGTAGCTGGTGTGTTTGGGGAAGTCGGCAGGCAGCTCCAGATCCGACATCAGATCCAGAACGTAGTCGGAGCCCTCCAGCTCCACCCACTGAGCTGGCTCCTTCAGCAGCACCGACCAACCTCGGTGGCCCTCCAGCACGTTCCTACACACACACACATTTGTACTCACATACACACACACACACGCTGTGTGCACCCGTTGCTGTGCAGACTTCGATCCCACCTGTGTTTTAGAATGTCTTTGGCCATTTCCTCCCCCGTTGTCCAGGAGTGCAGAGGACACAGGACAGACACTCCTGCATGGGACACAAGCAGAGGACATGTGACGGTGAAGACAGAGGCAGGAAGTGTCTCACAACATCAATAATCCTTGTTATCGTCCTAAAAATGCATGACGGATGTGAGCGATTAGAATCTCCCAATGTAGTAACTCTACACATAGATGTACGGTGGTGCACAAAGTGTGTATCAGGAGTGGCTCTTTTTCGTCTTCTTCTTCTCTCTGATTACATTAAAATTAACCCTTAAGAGTTCCTTATATATGTATCAAATATTAATTATTATTTATATATTATTAATTATCTATTTTAACCCACTAAAATGCCAGTTTCTTTACGTAACTTCACTGAATTTTAATCGAAAAAACCCTCCAAAATTCAAATAACTTTCATAAAATGCAATTCAAGTAGGATTAAATCATTATTATCATTAGAGCCTCAGATTGCTCAATGATTAGCAGCAACATTGAACTTGAGGTTTTCTAATTTTTTCTGCAGTGACAGATTTTTATAGCAAACTTTCTCATTCGTTCCTGGGGACAAAAAGTGTCTTCTTCCAAAAGACTGCTGTAAAATGTTTTTTCAGGATTTTGACCCTCTAAATGGTCAAAAAACATCTGGACAAAAAACGTCCCCAGGAGGGTTAATAAAAGAGTAGGGCTATATCATGATCAGATGCTGGGCAAAATGGTTTTAAAATACTAGCAAAAAAATACAATATCCTGTATTCCAAATAAAAGAAACCCTCGACATGATGATAGCGGGTCCTGGTTCATATCAAAATCAACAGACAGAAAAGATGGTATCACCGTTTCCGCCGCCGACCTGAACGGATCACCGGGTCGCGGCACACACACTTCCTTTCCCTCTCACAAAGGGTTAAATCCAGCAGATACGACACCTAAAATAACCAGGCACACACACACACACACACTCGGTAGCACCGCTGGCCCCGCCCACCCAAGACTCTCAGCATCACCAACACACACAAGCACGGGCCGGTGAAGCAGAACAGGTATCGGGTGTTGCCTAATCCTCAGTGGACTTGCCAAAAAGGCCGCGGGACAGATTAGTTGGATGAGAGGAGGAAATGAGAGAGAGGGGGACAGATAAGTCGTCTGTGCTGAACGCCGCTCACACTGGCAAAAAAACAAAACAAGAAAACAGAGGTCAGGCTGGGTCGGTTAGGCTGAGATAAACAACACCTCCACACTTGTTTTAAGCTTCTATCTGCGTTCTGTCTCATATCATATCATGCTTCCCGCATAGTTGCCTGCGAAAGTTTGGTCACCCCTCGATAAACGGCGTATTTTGATGGGATCCTGCCTGAAAAGATGAAAAAAAACCCCTCTCTCTCTGCGATGTGTGACAGAGACGCAATGTTTTCAGGGATCATTAATGCGTGAAAATCTGTGGGTGGATCTTAAAAGAGCCGCACATGCTAGAATATCTCAGAACTGGAAGGTCTGCGCCAGGAAGAATATGAGAAAACACCAGATATAAGAAGTGCGGAAGGTTTTTTTTTCCCCCTCCCAAGCCGCTTCATCTTTCCTCGGGGCTCGACGTGGAAGTTTTTGTCTGCGCTTAAAGGGATAGTTGGGATTTTTTGACATGTAGTTGTATGAGATCCTCACCATCAGTGTGGTTCATCAGCAGTGACTTTTCCCCCACTGCCTCCCGTGAGAAAGTAGTTCCATTTAATTGCTGGGGTCACACGGATAGCGTTTTGCTCCAAAAAGGAGTAATCCAATTGTATCATGAGTCTTGACGTGAAAAAGTCCATCCTCGAAATCATCCAGGACTATTTTCCCTCCCTTCGTATCACTGCGCGCACCATCACCAAAACGCTTTATCCGTGTGACCCCAGCAACTAGACGGAACTACTTTCCGCAACACCGAAAGCGGGCCGGATCTCCGCTCCCGGGATGCAGTGGGGGAAAAGTCACTGCTGATGAACCACACTGATGGTGAGGAGCTCATACAACTTAAAAATCCCAACAATCCCTTTTAAAACGGTGGATGTAACGTTTGGCCGTTTTCCCAGGCGGTTTGCTCACCGTCGAAGCAGTGTATGTGCAGGACGGTGTGTGCTCTCTTGCGGTTGGCGGTCCACTCCAGCAGGGAGGGCGGGTAGGTGCGCGCGTACTCGGGCCCGCTGCTCAGCCTCCGCAGGGCCTGGAGCAGCCGGTGCTGACACACGCAGTCGTAGCCCTCAGGTCCGTAGTCGGACACGAACCTGTGGCGGGGAAAACAGAACACATTCACAAAGAAACCTAAAATTTGTAAATAAAGGAGTGTTTTCCACCGCATGGCGACGTTTTTGCGTACTTCAGCAGGTACTTGGCCAGGCGTTGAGAGGGGAGGAAGGCAGAGAGGCAGGAGGTGAGTAGGAGCCAACCGCGCTCGCAATTCAAAATGTTGGGATTCCTCCACACCTGAAGAAAAAAGAACAAAATAACGATTAGAGGAACAAAAAAACATCTTGTTTGTGCTTATTTTAATCAAGTTTATTCATTCCCAAGGCCATTGCGGCTATAAACCAATATAGGCTGTGCCTCTTCTCCTGCATCCCATAGATTTTACTCGCACTATATTTTTTGTATTTTATTTATGCGTTTTTAACCTTATTTATGTATTTTCTATCTGTTTTGTAAATGATGCTGCTGCACAACCTGATTTCTTGCAGTAGGCTCGCACTGTGCATTGGTTTGTTGAGTTTTTGGGTCTTTTTGTGTTGTCTTTGGGTCTTGTATGCTGCACCCTTTGGGGACTATAAAGATTTACAAACAAACAAACAACTAAAATTTGAAGAAATGAGCCGCGTTTCACCTGATTGGCCACCTGGGCCAGGATCTCGTCCCGCAGGCTTGGGTTGGCGAGTCCTCTCTGGATGATGTAGTTCCCAAACAGATTCTCCTGCGCGCCGTTCAGGTTGGGGTCACCCATAAACCGAAGAATCTATAATAAAAAAAAACAACTTATATTTACAGTACGAAGCTCCTCCACCAGTACACTAAGACAGTGTAACGGTAATTCAGGATTTATGTACATAATTCATTTTGTGTGCATGTGGATCTTGGCTTTGAACTTTGCTAAAAGAGGCCTTCCAATTTAGTAAAAAACACTGAAAATGTGACTTTAATTTCTAACTCTGCTTCTCGGTGAAGTGTGGCGAATCATCTGGACTTGCTGACATAATCCTGTTCAGCAGCTTGCTCGGCTGCTGCGGTTTCTCAGAACACGTACCAGCGTGAAGACATTCAGGGCTCCCTGTTTCAGCTCCTGATCCAGTCTGGTCAGGGAGTTCTCCAAGGGGGCGGTGAGCATCCCGAACATAGGCTCCTGCAACACACACACACACACACACACACACACATACAAAATGCTTACAAAGAAACACTGTGACACTGTAAATGTGTATTATTATGCGTAACCAGGCTTCATTTGTGTTCACGTGCAAAAACTGTCACGTTAGAGGAGACACAGTGCCGGGCGTAAAATCTAGGATAAAAGTGTGTGTGTGTGCGTGTGTGTTGGTACCCTAAATATGGCCCGGATGTAATGCGTCATGAGGTAGTTGTTGATGTCCAGGGGCAGGGTCAGCTGGGGGTCAACCTGAACCTTTGGAGCCTGGACCACCGCCAAGCAGTCCGAGTGCAGCTCTGCTCCACCTGCAACACAAACACGCGGTGTGACACGTGCCAGACACACACACACACACATATTTGTTGTTTTTTTTCCCCAGAGACCACCTCAGAGCAAGGTGGATACATCTGTTGACGCACCTGAAGCCGCCTGCAGCAGGACGGCCAGCTCAGCGGGGATCGGCAACGTTGTCACATTCACCACTTCTCTATTGATGCGATCCTGCATGAGGCAAACACACACACACGCACACACAAACACATTACACGCCTATTCACTTGTCTGAAAAGGTGATGCTCCGTCCTGTCCTTCACTCACCTCCTCAGCCTTCCTGGCCGGCTCCACCACTGTCTGACAGGAAGACAACAGCATCACATGTCAAACATTTGTAAATTTGACATCTTTTATTTATTTATTTATGAATCTATTTTCCACACACACACACAGTCACAGCGCACATACCCTCATGTAACGCTGCCGGTTGACGATGAGCAGGACAGTGGAGCGCAACTTGATGAGATACTTCCTCCTGCGAGAGAACTTTTTCCTGTCCAGAAAAAAGGGTGTGTGATGGATTATTTATGAAGGTAAAGGCAGCGAGGAGAGGAGAAGCCAGCGGTGGCGGTTGTAAGTGAGTGAAAATTCTCTTCGACAAGGATTTAATGACAAAAAATAGGGAAAAAACAAGCCCCATGAATGATGCAGGCCAGTTAAAGGCCAAAAAAGGAGAGATTTGAACATTATTCATGCTGCAAAATCTGAATTTAATTTCACTGGTGGAGTTTTAGATTCAGCGCACATTAAAGAAAAAAAAAACATCAAAAAATGATTTCCCCAAATTCATCAAAGCCTGCCCAGTAATCTCCGAAATATTACAACATGTTCAAAAGCGTTTGACCTTGAGTTTATAGCCATTTTGCTGCCCTCATTAAAATCGCCAGAGGATTTTTTAGCACATTTGAATGAAATGCAAATTTTTTGCGCTACGTCTCCTTTTCCACAGACTGACACTGCGGGCCAAACTATCACCTTTGATGGATGAGTGCCGTCTGAGTCCTACGGCCCCGTCTCCCCGCATCAAGAACAAAAGACGCGGGTTGTCTGAGATAAGCTCTGACCTATTTGGCTTTCTGAAACCAAACACTTAAGCCCAAATTGCAGAGCTCAGGACTGAAACTCCAGACTCAAGCAGTTTCTTCTGCGCAATCAACAAAACACTGATGCGTCAGCTTTGATACTTCACTTAAGACTGACAGGGTGAAAAAAAAAACAAAAAAAAAATACCCCCCCAACACTTATTCAAGCCTTTTAATTTTTGATGCGATAAACAGAACACTTGCTGATTTTTCAAGTGCACTCTGGTAAATAAACTTGCCGGTAAAAGCCTGTGTGATGCGAGCGGGCGTCTCTGCGGAGTTCGCGCCCTCGGCTGACCTCAGGTGAACCCTACCTGGCCACGTAGCCTCTGCAGCGAGCTTGAAACAGGATCATGCGGCGCCGGAAATTGACAAAGTTCTTGCGGATGAAGAACATGCGGGTGTATCTCTGCAGCGTCATGGCGGCGATGTTCAGCACCCGGTCACGCTTGGCCTCCAACAGCTGGTACAGCTCCTCCTTCAGGAAAATCTGACACGCGGGGAGACGCACCACGACTTCGTTATACTTAGAAGTGAGGTGAGTTTTGTGTGTGTGTTTTGTTTTGGCTCACCTTGCTGACTCCCAGCTGATAGGAGCCGAACCTGACCGGGCCGAGCCTGTGAAGCATGGCGACACAGTTTTCTCCATCAGCTGGTGGAGGGTCTGCCAGGCACAGCAGGGCTTTGTACCTGCGTACGCGCGCACACACACACACACACACACACATACACACACACAAATGAACAACGCTGGAGTTTTTTGGTCATTTAAACACTCAAGAATCGTGACCCACCTCTATGTTTTCATTATAATTTTAAAGTGCTCCCTTGATTTCAACCTCTTAAACACGGCTTAATCATATTATTCCTGGATTTATTTGAATTAATTGATCTACATCTCTGTATTTTATTCATATTTATGTTATACAAATGTCTCCCTCTGTCTATGTACTTTATTTTGGAAAGTGCTCCCTTGCTTTTATCCTCTTAAACACGGCTTAATCAAATCATTCCTGGATTTATTTGAATGAATAGATCTAAATCACTGTATTTTATTCATATTTATGTTATACAAATGTCTCTCCCTTGTCAATTTACTTTATTTTGGATGAACTGGACTCACAAAAACGGATTAAATGAAAGGAAAAGATGCATAAGACACACTCTCCGTCTCAAACAAAGAAAGGCTCTGGCAGCAGCAAACACTTGGACGCCATCGTTCAAACCGTTGGACAGCGCCGAGCATTGTCTCTAGCAGACCCTTTGTCAGACATCACAGCTTGCAAATCCATGTTTACAGCCAGCAGAAACTTTATCGGGTTCCTGTACTTGGGACTTTCTCTCGTTCTTTGATGCGAAAAGCTTGTGCAGAATGTTGCGGGAATGTCTTTCTAAAAATAAACAAAATCACTGAAGGATGCACTCATGTGGGAATGGCCAAAGTTCTGCATACAACTTTTGACGATGTGTGTGAAACGGAACAGGTTGTGTTTGCGACCGTTTGCTGCTGCTTCCTGCACTTTGGCAGCGAGCGGTCAGAGGTGCTGTGAGATCAATTGGTTCAGCTGATGTCTTACTGCACGATTCAGCATGTGCCAGATGGCTATTTCAGCATGAGACAATAAAGATGCCCCGAAACACACAATCACTGGAGGGGAAAAGGGAGATTAAACAACCATTTCAAAAAGGGAAAACTTGTGTTTTATCCCGCACCGAAGCTTTTGCCAATATTCCCTTCGGAATAAAAGGGTTTTTAGTGCGGAAATGTGCGTTTCCCAGTCGTCTTAGTTTACCAACCTGGTCAGGAAGTTATAAAAGGGTAATCTGATGGGATAACCCTCCTTCCGGATGTGGATCGTCTCCATGATGCCGGAATAACGCAGCTGTGTACAGACCAGCTCCATGTCTAACACTCCCGGCTCCTGCAGAAACACACAAATCACCCCCCAAAAAACCACACACACATGCACACACTCGCTGAGCAACAACAAAAACCAAAAACCGATAGAAGCACCGCAAAACCTGCACACACCAAGCAGCTTGCAAGCGTGATACCTTAAGGTGGTTTGGCTTGATGCATCGCACAAAATAAGGGTTACACCTGTCACAGATGGATGAGAGCGGATGGGTGGATGAAAGGAGGAATGAATGACTGCAGATCAAAGTGCTGTCGCGTAACAGGAGCGATTCAACAACAGGAAGGCAGAAATCTGTCGAGTGATGATGCTTCTTCTCTGGCCCCCCTGTGGGGGGGGCGGGGGCCTTTGTTTTTTGTTGCAGTGTGGATGTTATCAATCAAAGAAAACGTACATTCCAGAGATAAACGGACGCTCCTGCTTTTCTATTCACCTCAATCTGATTTCAAATGTAGGAAAAACAAACTACTCAGATCTGTCTGTTCGCAGTCCAAGTCCATGTAATGTATTCAGACCGACTCACTCTCTGTTTCCTAGATCATAAACGCTCTCTCTGTATCTGGCAGCGTCACACAGGAATGTCAGGAACAAATATGACTCATCACCCGACTCTTTTTTTTGCATCACCACTGACAGATGAAGTGTGCAGCTGTGATCTGTGCGAGTGCCGTCAAGAGCAGCGATGATGGAAGATTTTGCGTGAATGGTGACTTATGCTGAGTTTGGATGGATAAGAGGTAGAGTTGAAACACCGGAGTGCAGGGGGAAGGGGTGGTGGAGGGTGGGGGGTAGTAGTGAGGGGGCGGCTTTGATTTGAAGCCGAACAAACCTCTCCATCTTCTCCACCAGCTCCTGCAGGCTGTTCTGGAACTTTGCGCTGACCGTGCTGGCCTGGTGTCGGCGGGCCGCGCTGCTGCGCCGCACGTTCGACCGCTGCTGGGACGCCGACTCTGAGTGCTTCAGGAAGAGGCTGGATACCATCTGTTCACACACACACACACGCACACGCACACACACAGAGGACACAACAAGGGTGAAGAATCACGATTAGCAGACAAACACTTCTGATGAAATCCGATTTCCGTTATGACCTTTTAAATTATTTTTTTAACCTGGGTGCAGATGAAAAGTATATCTGCAATTCTTACTTTGTTCTTGCTCAGGGTGAAAAGGTCCAAGACGTCCTGGCGGACCATGTCAAAGTTCTTGTCCAGGAACTTGTGCACCTGTGACACAGGTCATGGAAAAGCTTTAAGAACACAACTCCAACTGGATCTGATTTGACAGTAGCAAACATTTTTCCTGGTGAGAATCAAACAAAGCTAAGTGTAGAAGAAAAAAACAAACACAGGGGAAATATCAGATGTAAATGAGCGTGTGGGCATTTGAATATCTTCAAGCCCACTTTGAGGGAGGATGCTTGACCTTAGAATTTACAAGGTCTCTAACATCAACTCAAGAAGCTATTTGTATTTTTAAAAACCTACATGCACATAAAGTAGAAAGATGAAGTGCATAAAGTCAAACAAGGACACAAATCTGCAGCCCACATGGTTTCCATTCTGTACATTGCAAAAAAAACCAAAAAACTCTTTGATCTGAACACAGAAAAGTGCCGAAAAGACGACAAATAATCTCCCCTCTGCAGCCGAAAGAAAAGAGGATGAGTACCTGGTAGGTGACCCTCCCGGCGTAGTGCTTCAGGGTGAACTCTGGCTGTGGCATCTTTGGCTTGGCATATAGCGGGTTGTTACCATGGTGATAGTGGCACTTCTGAAGGAAGGTGTGGTCTGTTGCCTAGCGATTATTGGGAGGAGGTTAATGGATCATGAGCCGTGGAGACTCCATCTCTGCAGCACAGACACATGTTCCCTTTATGTGTGTGTGTGTGTTTGTGTGTGTGGGTGGGTGTATGTGTCAATGCCTCATGTAACACCGCCTTCATATTTCAGCATCCACCACCGGGGACTCTTCAAAATTCGTTTATCTCAATATAAGCTCAGTCAGCTTCTTCAATTAGGAGCTCCTGGGAGTAATGGTAATAGCAGGTGGGCAATTAAGGGCGTATGTAGGATAGTTGTGTATTGATCGACGCTGGCAGTGATACGCTCAGTTCTTTGTTTTATGAGAAATCCAATATGTGAAATTAGACTAAATTTCTGGAGTATTTGGATGACGAGTTACTGTGGGCTGCGGCCTTTTATCAAAATATATCAGAATTATGTACGATTTCAAAAGTTTCTCACGGTGATTCCTACGCATCGGCTCTATTCTTTTTCACTTTTATACAACAATGTTATTTTGCCTTCACCCCGCCCCCTCCCTTCGACCTTCTCCGTGTCCGAGGATCCTGTCTGAACTCAGTTTTTGAAGATATTGTGAGAAGAGGAAACCAAGGCTAACGGATGCTTAGGCTGTTTTTAATCCCAAGGCTCCTCTTTCCACGTATAAAGTGTTTAATGAAGGACAAAAAAGCCAAACTAGTATTCAGAGAGAGCACAAAAATTGGAGAAAAATCCTGCGCAGGTAGTTTCAATCCAAACCACGGCACAAACACTCAGCGAGTAGTAGGGCTTTTAATTACACACGGGTATTTATATATATTAAGAAAAACACACTACAAGGTCATGGCACAGCATCAGTTTAATGCTGTCCCGTGGGTGAGCGTGCGCGGCTCATAACCGCTCCACGCCAACGCCCCCCCTCCCCCTCCCATCTCAGTCTGTGCTCGCAATTTGGCAACCGCTGCTCGCCTCCCGCCGCCACCAGCAAATTGGCGGGCATGTGGGGAAATGCGTCGGTGAAAGACGATCCAACATCTATTGCGCTCGCTCTCTACAGGTGTCTGATTGTTTGTTTCTTTGTGCACTTAGAGATGATGACTCTTGTTGGGGGGATAAATTATTAACAGTTCTTCTTCTTTCGTCAACTGTTGTTTGCATCCATCAATATTACTTGGTATTTGCTCGCGTCCATGTGAGCAGCGTTTGTTGGCAGATATGAGTGAATTAGTGGACTAAACAGATGGTCGGGTTCGTTACCTTATTTAAGTATAAATTGTGGGTATCTATACTTTAACGGAGTAATTATTTTTCAGACGACTTTTTACTTCTATTTCTACGCAACTATCTGTACTTTCTACTCCTTACAATTTCAAAATAACCTTGTTACTACTATTTCATTTCAGCTTGTTTCCATTCCGGCTTGTCATTGTTCAAAAAAACCTTCCCAGATAAATGGCGCCACCCGGACAGAGTGAATTTGATTGGTCGGATGAGAAGTATAAACATACGGTATACCATTCCTCAGTAGTACACAAATGGTTCTTTGATGTACTTGCATTGTACTAAAATGTGTTCAATTTCAATGGGCATAAATGTGGCTCGATGTGGCTTTGGGGAGTTGGGCTTTGTGCACTATAGGCCACTGTGGCGTGGCATAAGCTTTTGTCCTTAATGGCATACTTTACTTTAAGTTGTTATGAAACCAGTGCTTTAAAAATTTTACTGGAGTAAAAAGCTTGAGCTGATACTTCAACTTCTACAGAAGTCTCTACTTCTACCTGAGTAATGACTGTGAATACCACTGACACCTCTGGTTGGGGTGGGGGCGGCGTGTACCTGAGGGAAACCGCACTGGTCATCCAGTATCCGCAGTATCCCATGGGGCTTAGCGGCGATGAGGTCGAGGCAGGCCTGGTTGTGGCTGAAGGGCTGCTGCTGCCACTCGATCTGCTCCCGCATGTACTCCTCCTGCAGGAAAGACGAGCGAACCAAGGGCCGCCCGATTAACACAAACGCTCCTCCAAGTCCGCTGCCGGTCGTTTTCTTGTTTTCATTTTGGCTCAAATCAAGGTGGCTCCGCTGTGGTTTCTGAGGATTTTTATGAGTCATGGGCTTGTGGAAGATTCTCCGAATTCTCAGTCAGCTCACAAACAAACCTGGCTGAGCGCTTTCTCAGTTTATGTTAATAAGTTTTTTTTATTGGATATCGCCTTGTTGCTGAACAGCAAAGAGGCATAAAGGCGCTAAAGCTCAACATGGGTTAGAGCAAACACGCTAAAAGTTAACTCCAAGTGTTGTTTTTACAGCATTTACATCCACTAGTAGCACAAAGGAACCCTGGTGATGCAAAGCTCAATAGTTCCTTTCACTTTTACCTAGATTCTTAAACTTTTCAACCAATCTTTTAGACAGATTTTTGACTTGGAAATCACAAAAAACTTAGCAAAATAAGAAGTCCCTGACCTGCTCCTGCTGGATGACGACCCGGTTAAAGAAGAACTGCAAAGTTTCATTGGCGTAGTTGATGCACAGCTGCTCAAAACTGTTGACCTGTAGCTCCTGAAAGGATGAAGGAGGAAAACACCAGGGGAGGGGGAGGTTGGTTAATGGGCCAGCCGGGACACATCAGTGCTGTGTGCGTGTGTGCGTGTGCGTGTGTGAGACCTCAAATCCATATATATCCAATATGGAGATGGAGAGGGCTTCGTTGCGCGGGTAGACCCGTCCATTGAGGCGCTCCGTCAGCCAACCAAACAGCAGCGAATACAGGATCTTGGCAATGGCATCTCTATGAAAAAAAAAAACACACAATAAGGTTTCTATGGAAACAGAAAACCCGGTTCCTATGGAAACAGAGGACATCTGAAAAATCTCTCCCCTAGCCCTGACGTCCTTTGTCCTCACATTGCCTCTGCCAAAGATTGGAAGAGAATATCAAAGACCCTTCACTCCCCCTCAGTAGTCTCCTGGTACGATTTTAAAGAGGGGGGTTAGAAAAAATGAGGACATAAAAAAAAAATCCTCTAACAAGATGATCGCGGGGCTTTCATTTCGGGTTATTCCGAGCAGGTGCGTACTATTTCATCTCACAGACGGCATTGTTAACTCTTTTTCACCTGGCATCCACGGCGCTCTCCACGGTGAGCGGAGTGTAGATCTTCTCCAGCACGGTCTCCTGCATGGGGAGGCAAACGCACCTACGGTCTGACAACTGTCAAAATGCGCTGCACATAGGAGAACTGTGTGTGTGTGTGTGTGTGTGTGTGTGGGTGTGTGTGTCCGTGTGTGTGTGTGTGTGTGTGTATGCGCGCGATTGTGAATGCGCAGCGCGTCGTGCTCACTGTCAATTTGAAGGTGACAGACTTCTGCAGGCCGTCAGGCGAGACCTGCAGCAGCTCGGCGACCACCCTGATCTCCTGTGCGCTCACCACCGCCGCGACCTCCTGACCTTCAGCCTACAGGGGCGCACGCGCACACACACACACACACACACACACACAGGGGTGCACACATGCTTGTTAATACCATCATCTATCAATGTGCTCATTACCAGTCAGCCGTGAAGTTAAATTCACAGATGCAGCCTATTTGTGCGAGTGTGTGTGTGTGTATGTCTGTCTGTGTGTGTGTGTGTGTGGGGGGGACCTGATGTGGCTGGAAGTACACGTTCCCCAGATGGAGGATGGAGGACAGGAGCCGGTAGATGCCGTTTTGCTCCTCCGGGGTGAAACACAGGATGTCCATGGCATTCAACAGACGCCTGAAGTCCGCGCCATCGTCCTTCCCCTCAATGGTACAGTCTCCTCCCTGCACGCACACGCGCACACACACACACACACACACAGACCAACAACATACAGTGAGTTCAATCACAACTAAAAGTTCTTGCTGGCTTCTCAAACTCACTGCAGTGAGTTAGTGATGTATATTTGGGCCGTGCGAGTCATGCCATCACTGCTGACTCTGATTTTTTAGAAAAAAAAAAAAAAAAAGGCAAAAGCTGCTAGTAATGACTATTCATCATACATCAGTGGGAACGACCTTCAATCAGTCAAGCATCTGTAATTAGAGCAGGCATAAGCAATGCGTTGCTTAGTGTTTCATCAGATCCCGTGAAGCCGTATAGTGAAATCAAAGACGGAAAACCCACTTGATGAGAGCATAAAAATGAAGGCACACGGCACACAAAAGGTGCGATGACCCTGAATACTGTTTAAACATACCATCAGTACATGGGAAAAACACAACTTATGTGACTACTGTGATGAAGATAAGAGACATAATATGAGGATTCTACAGCCTTGCAAGGAGCTCAGAGGGCTGATGACGAAATGATAAGCCGGTAAAAACTCAAGGACATTATGCCTTGGTGATACTCCTTTAAGGCATCTGCAAATAATATGCCTGATAAATCTGATGGCCATAATTACCTTGAAGTAAAATATGCTGATTTAATACGGATCTGAAAATTTGCACCCCACTTTTTGCTCGAGCTACTTAATTCCGGGAGTCCCACTTCAATTAATTGATGTGCTCACTTAATTAACCGTTCAGCTAATTTGCTCATCTTTAATTATTGATATGAAAGACTTTAAGTTGAGAATGCAGCGGAAATCATTCCCGATGACAGCGAGAGGAAACTTGAAAGTGGAAAAAACCCGAATTTCAAGGCAATCTGCGGAATGTAATGGTAATTTATCCAGCAGATAGCTGCGTGGACCAACTTTGCCATCCCCGGAGCCCACACAAACAAGGCCTCTCGCAAGTCTTACATCAATCATTGAACCCTGAGTAGACATGCACAGTAAGTAGTTTTTAAAAAGGAAAAAAAAAAGGAAGGAAAAAAACACCTGCGACGTACATCTATCATTCAATGCATCTCAAACAGAGAATCCGGGCTGCAAAGGTTACTAACCCTGTAATGAGTTCCATGTTTGTGCCATTAATCACCTTGTAGAGTAAATGTCACCTTTTCAAAAAAATTGACATCTCATTTGTTAATGTGACTCTGAAATTGATTATCCGTTCTACGTGTGTGTGTGTGAATGTGAGGTTGAGGCGTGTATCTGTGTATATTTGTACGAGCACCTGATTCAGATAGTAGTAGGTCTCAGCTTCCTGCAGATACAGTGAGCGCTTCTCCTCTGGGGGAAGACCTGCCAACATCTCGTAGAAGATGTGGTAGTTCCTCTCCGATTTGGCCTGCAGGTGAGTAAAAAACACACACACAAATCAAAACACGATTTCACAAACACGCAACTAGGAGGTGAGTCATAATGTAGCGATGGAATGTACTGGGATGGATGGAAGAGGCTGAAAAGAGCACCATGTTTGACACCTCCCATGCTGTCTGCCTTGAGAATCTCCTCTTTCTCACGATGACTCATTTGTAAGGAGACTCCACTTGACCTCATCTGTGTGTGTGCGTGTTTTCGTGTGTGTGAGCTTTTCACCTGAAAGACAATGCGGGACTTCTCCAACAGGTACTGAGACGTTATGGCACCGCTGATTACACCCCTGGTAAATTACACATAAGCAGGACCACACACACACGGGCAACAGGACACACACATAGACACACACACACAAACACACACAATGTGAGTCCAAGTTAAGTAACAGGTCATGCATGGGTAATGTACTTGGATCTTCCCTGTCACAGATCAGCCTCTCATCTAACTGTGTTACTGGGGCATGTTAGCATATTCTCCCCTAAGCCCATTGTTTGGCGCGTGAGTGTGTGCCAAGATGACCACAGGCCTAATCAGAGTTAAGTTAGAAGCAGGTATATGTAATTGCTTTGATCGTGCACCCCCCCCACCCCCACCCCCCCCGAGAAACTGCAGCTACAGGCATAGTTATCATGTCACATCCTTTGTATTGGGCTATCATCGGATTAAACAGGGGAAAAAAAATAAATCAAACCGCGTTTCTATATATATGTCCTCAGATTCAACTCCTCCAAAGCCCACCACTCTGGGGTTCAGGCTTTTGATGTCAGTGCTGCAAAAGTAGCAGTATTTCTATGGATTTATTGAATTCATGTGCCGTGCACAGCGGAAAAACTCCCAAACTTCTTAATTGTATAAAAAGATATTACTTTCTACAGTCAGCAGGAAGGTTACTGGGACCTTCTTGCTGTGCCTTCTTAGACTTTTTCCCTGCACTCCCACTATCCTGGTGTAAAATATGATATTGGTTCAGTTTTACAATCAGTCTATGAAGAACATCCCCCATATTTTACACGTCTATATCAGTCAAATGTTGATTTAGTGCTGTTTTGAACGTGCATTTACGGATGTCGCAACAACTTACTCCTCCATGCAGATCTGCGTGAACTTGCCAAAGCGTGAAGAGTTGTCATTGCGCACTGTTTTGGCATTCCCAAAAGACTCCAACAAGGGCGTGGCCTCTAGGATCTAACAAATCATCACAGACATACATGTTATCATTGCAAACTTTAACAGAGACGTCAATCATCATGAGGGAAAAAACAGTCGATAATACTTTACCTCTATCTGATGGGATGAAAGATGGGTGAAAGGAAAGCAAAAACATTTGCTTAGATGATCAGAAATATTTATTGGATTTGATTTTAAGCCTAAGATTATATGCATATTGAGTATGTTTGCAAATAACATGATAGTATTGTAAGTATCTACCTGCTGAGTCACATTGCGTTTGTGGTGTATGGCTGTCAGGTAACGCAGAATCAGTTTTGTTGCTTCCGTCTTCCCAGACCCGCTTTCTCCACTTTAACACAAAACATAAACAGGAAATTTCCTCTAAATCATTATTCATAGGTTGTTGTTGATATGGGAAAGGTGTCTGAGTGGCCTGACATTTCCTACCTGATCACAATACACTGGTTCTTTTTGGCATCCATCATGGTGGTATATGAGAGATTAGCAAGAGCGAAAAGATGACTGCAACACAAAATAAATAAATAAATTACTTCATGAAATTCTAATAATGGCCAAATGTATTTGCGTGGTCACTTGTTATGTAAGGGTGTTATGTGTGTGTGGAAGTGAAGTGGACAGTGAAATCCATAACCACACTCTCCCTTGGAAACCAACCAACAGCAATGTAATAGGACACTCTTGCTAACACCTGAGAGTGCTGGCATTTACACCTCTATTTAACACCGTACTGTGTCACAAAGCACACTTAGGACACATGTAGACAGGTGTAGTACAATAGTGACATCACATATCCAATAATTATTTTGACTGTAGTAGAAAACATTCATCAGAATTTGTCACTTAAAATCAGTGGAGCCATTTCTTAGGAAATTGTGTAAACATGAAAACATTCCAGGTCAAATGTGAGTTGGATGGGACAAACACAAATATAGCGACATACGGGGGGTTGTCGCTCAGACCGTGGCCCTCGTACTGAAGCACCATGTCTGTGCCGTAGATGTTGAGCAGCTTGTAGGGGTTCACTGACACCATGATGCTTCCAATGTAGGTCTGTTGGGCAGATAAGAGATACAACAAAAACGAGTGGAGTGTAAGAATTGACTCATCTGTGACTTTGAGAGAGTACAAGTGATTTAATCTTGCCTACTGCAGATTAAACATACATATATAAGATCCTGGTCAAAGCGTTTCTTCAGATTCATCAGAACTGTGGTCTCATTCAGCTCACTGAAAGTAACAAACAGAAATGGACACAGATCACATAAAAACATCATTACCGCATCCACTTTGAATAAATATGAATGACTTCTCTGTGGCTTCTAAAATCTTTTTGTCAGTTAAAAACCTGTCAGGTTCTGTGCTGTCAAAACTAAGGAGGGCTATTTTTATCTACATGTCAGGAGTGACTTTGGAAATGAATACTTTGAAACATCTTACGCTACCTCCTTTGGATGTGAGGTAATAATTGTAGGATAGATCTATTTGGGGGATACATTTTAATTAAAAGCTTAACTTAAATATTTAAAACTTGGGTTTTCCCTCTAAAATCCACACATTTTCTAGACTTTCTAAGCCTTAAGGCACACACTGTACCATTGCTTGAAGAAGCCAAAAAATATGCACTGAAATGAGCTTTACTAGATTGTAGCAACAAAAATATGCAACATGAGAGAGTGCGCAGTGAGGCAATTTGTAAAAACTCCGTTCTGCTTACGGCAGCTGTGTCATATCCTCCATTCCCTCTGCCCAGCGCTTCACCCTGTGGCTTGGTGTAGGCAGGCTTAGGACAGAGTAGATCTGAATACACACAAAGACAAAATGGGATTTAACTACTCTGAGACTACCAACCAAAGAATCATAAAGACTATGTGACTGAATCAAACAGTCAATGTGAACTTTAAAAAGTATCTACCTTGTCGTACCAGCTCTGACCAGGTACTCTCTCTCTCTCAGGAGTCCAACCTGGGTCCTCAAGCTGCCCATTCACAATCCGAGCTGTAGGGGAATATCCTTCCAATACTCCGTATTCTCTGTACATGGACCATTTTGCCAAATTCTGGACTGTTCCATGTGGTAAAACTTTCTCAGCTGCCCAAACATCCTCCTCTCCTTCCCCTCCAACGTAGGCATTCCTGGCCCAGTGGCCTGATTGTGGCCCATAGGGAGGAACCACAGCATAGCAGTTATCTGGACCCTGCAGTGCAGTTGGTGCCCTGTATGAGGCATAGCGAAGCTGCTGGTTGTGGATTGCTTCACCCAGATTCGGGTTGTGGAACCTTCTTGTGAGAAGAGAACCGTCTGATAGCCTATGGAAAACAATGTACTTGTATTTCATTATACAGAAACCAAGGTAGTTAATGACAAACTAACAAAAACATGACACTGAACTTGCATGATATAAAGTAATAGGTACTCAAGTATGATTCAAGGTTTAAAAGAATCCCTTGCTCAATGGATAAAACAAAAGGTTTGGGAGCTGTGGGAGGGTTTGTAAGGCTGAGCATCACTGACGGCTTAAAAATAAACTTTGCACAGCCCACTGGTTAGAAATGTCATGACTGCATTCTACAACTTTGCTGGAGCATCTGCATTGCAAACTTTAGCTGTAGCCTTTTGCTGGGTACCTCTGTATACCAATGTTTCTTATCCTCATTTCAAATAATAAGCAGAGGAAAAGGTTACAGACAAAAATGTCCTCAATTATGAGGCATTCTTCCTAAAAAGCTTTCCCTTGTTGTCTCCCTCACAACCTGAGTGAAAAAGACAAAAGATTAAAAAAAATATATGAACAAGCTGCAAGCACAAGAAACCTACGGAGAGAAGGAGCTATAATCTAAAGGGGAAGAGAGTAATTTTGTAATGAAAGAACAGCAAACCTGTAAGAACTTGTAAGATGCATTATGTTGAAAATATAGTTGTGCACTGGGTGTTAACTCCAAGTTTCCCTCATTGGGTTATTCAGCTTCCTACCTGTAACTGACTGCACGTAAGCCATCGTTGCGTAGTGCAGCAGAAACACTTGGGCTGTTAGGTTTGGGTTTTCCAGATAGTCCAGATTTATCAGACAGATGAAAGAGATCTGTAGAACGAAGTGCCATATTCTTCCTGAGAGCAGCGGAAAGGTTTGGAGGAAGGGGCTCCTGCCCAGGAATGACCAATGCACCTTCAGGGAGCTGGTATGATGCGTTCCGCATGCTTGCATTCATAAGAGCCTGGGAGGAGGTATTAGCAGGGAATTGGCTAATTACATAATGTCACACCTACAATTTACAACATTGTGCAATCTATGTTAACAAATTCCAAATTAATAACATTTGAACACACATAAAATCATGCTAACAGAATAGGTAGCTTCTGTCAAAAAAATTAATTAATGTGTATAAATATTAAATGTAGATACTTTAGACAGATTAGGAGTCACTGGCTTTCGTGGGTCAATGATGATAGTTCCATCAGGCAGCTCGTAAGACACACCCTGAAGATAGGGATTCTGAAGTGCAGCTGATAAGGTCGGGCTCTTTGGTTTCCTTGGATCAATAATCATAGTTCCATCTGGAAGGGTGTATGAAGCTCCTTTCAAGGCGGGATTGCTGAGAGCCTAAGAATTAGAACAATGGATTTAAAATAAGGCAAGCTTTATGTTTGCAACAGATATAAGTAATCACTGCTTTGATTATTTTAAATTATGACTTATGAGACAAAAGTCAATTGTCAATATATATCATCTATATGAATGAAGAGAGAGAATGGGTTGATTAAAAGTTAAACATGTACATAAAGTAATAGGTAGTTAACTCACATTCAACAAATTTGGTGATATGGGTATATTTGGGTCCTGAACTCCCCCTGGAAGGATGAAGGAGGAGGTCTGGAGGGCAGAGTTTTGAAGGGCATCCGTCAGAGTTGGCGTAGTAGGTTTCCTTGGGTCAATGATGATAGTACCATCTGGTAGTGTGTATGATGCACTTTTCAGATAAGGGTTCTGCAGTGCTGCTGCAAGGTTCGGCGACTTTGGTTTATTTGGGTCAATCACAATGGTGCCATCAGGAAGTGAGTAAGAGGCTTGACGCAAAGCCGGATTGTTTAGTGCCTTTGCAAGGTTTGGGGAGATGGATTGCTGTATGAGAATAAGAGCAGGGCAAAAATATTATTACCAGCTTCAATCCATTATTATGGTATAAAGAATAATACAAAGAAACAATTAAAGAAAAAATGATAAGTCATTACTAACTTGCTGCCTAGCGTCAACAATCGTGCCATCAGGGAGAGTGTATGAAGCCCTTCTGAGATCATTGTTCTGAAGAGCCCTGGATAGATCAGGAGACATAGGCTTCTGGGGCACACGTGGGTCCTGTGTGAGTGGGAATGGCAAGTACTATTGTGAGTATGACTATTGTGCTAGAACTCAATTTTGTTCTGCATGCATACAAACATATGAGGGCATTAAAAAAAGAAAATATATTATTTCATAGTTATCTTAACATCCATTTATACATACCCTGATCACAGATCCATCAGGCAAGGTGTATGAGGCTCCACGTAACTGCTGGTTTTGTAAAGCATTACCAAGCAAAGGTGAAGAGGGTGATGTTGGATAAGGTGACCTCAAAGTTCCGTCTGGCAGCCGGTACGATGCCTGCATCAACTGTGGGTTATGTAGAGCACTTCCCAACATTGGTGAAGAAGGTTTTGAGGGTCCATATGGGGACCGTCTCAGTTGCATGGGAGTTTGATATGATGCTTGGCGAAGGTTTGGGTTCTGCTGGAGTGCATAATGAACCTGAGGCCCTGCTGGTGCATAGGGGTTACGACGGTACATCATTGGTGATCTTAAAGATGAGACATTCTGCAAACCAGCCCGGTTCTGTAAAGCATCATGGAGCAGTGGTGCTGGGCCAGGCTCAGAGATATAATCGTATGGGGTCACTACAGTTGGTCCATATGGTGAGTGGAGTTGTGGAGTTCTATAAGAGGCTACACTCCTAAGGGCTTCACCATGTCTCATTGCCCCAGAAAGCATTGGAGATGAAGGGACAGATGGGGCATATGGAGACTGAGGTCTGTGGAGAGAAGTTACATAGGATGCTTCCCTCAATGCCGGATTTTGCAGAGCTCCAGAGAGCATAGGAGAAGAGGGGGGTGTATATTGTTCATAAATTGACATCGTCCTTTGCAAAGGGGAAACATAAGATGCATCTCTCACAGCCTGATTCTGCAGAGCCTGAGACATCATGGGTGAGGAAGGGGGCATAGGTTGCTCATAAGGGGACATTGGTCTCTGCAGTGGGGAGGCGTAAGATGCATCCCGAATGGCCAGATTCTGCATTGCAGTAGAAAGCATCGGGGATGAAGGGTCTGCATATTCTGGGGCCATCTCATTCATTCCTGCCACCTGGGTTACTTGTTGGCGAAAAGGAGAAGAGAAAGAAGCCTGTCTGATAGCCTGGTTTTGCAAAGCACCGGATAACATAGGAGAGGAAGGTGCAACAAACTGATGTGACTGTTCGATGTAAGGATCAGCAAAGGGGTCAGAAACAGGAAGATGAGCAGCTCGAGGGGAAAGGAGGGGTGAAGATTGTCGAGAAAGTCGAGGAGAGAGCCGTGGCGATGCAGGATGTGACATATGCTTGAGAGACGGCTGTGGTGAGAGAGGAGCCATTCTTCGCATAGAATGCTGAGCCACAAAGGGACGTCCACGAGCCATTGGCCGAGGTGGAATACGGCCAGATTCTCTCCTCCTAGGGGGAGCACGGTGGATCATATGAGGGGAGTGGAAAGGGGAGGATTGGAGGGAGGAGTCCACAGTGAGAACAGAAGACCTATTGCTTCGAATGGAGGAGGCACGGAATGGACGCACATTTTGGGTCGGTGGGGGCACTGGACGCCCACGGAGACCCATAGGGGAGGGTCTAACAGTACCTAAGGGTACATTTCCCCCCATCCTTGGCCTGGCCAATGGTGTAGGATCTCTTAGGAGCCGGGTTGAACGACGGGAGAGGGTAGGGGAGGATCGCATGGGCCGGGGCCCTGCAGGGGATATACTGCGAGGAGATAGTGAGGGAGAGGGGGATCGCCTTCGACTGAGTTGAGGAGAGAGGGGAGGAGACACATTACCCGGGGAGAGAACAGGAGAGGGTGGACCATGCATCTTTCTCCCTCCAAATGGACTGCGAGCAAGAGAGGGTGATGGTGGGGGACTTCGTCTCCTCATGGTAGCACGGGGTGAAGAGGGTGGAGAATGTTGCCTCATTGAGGCCCTTGGTGCGGACAGAGGACTATGGCGAATCATTGAGGAACGGGGTGACAGAACTGGTGAAGGTCCCCTAGCCAAGGAAGAAGGTGATCTCTGAGGTTGCATTCTCTGATGGGGGAGGGGGGAGGAAATTGGGGAGTGAGGAGGTGACATCCGTCTAGACATGACAGAAGGGGGTCTTTGGGCAGTTATGATCCCACTCCTCATTGATGGTTGGGGAGAGGGGCTTCGTCTCTGTGGCAACATTGGGGAGGGTACTGGGGAGGCCATGACAGAGGAGTGGCGCTGCATCTGAGGGGAGGGCATGATGACAGAACGACGGGATGGAGTTGGAGACAGTTGCATGCGCCGGCCAGGAAGAGGAGACATATTTGCTTGCTTAATAATCATGGCAGTAGGTGTTGGAATTGATGGTAGGCCATAACCCTGTTGTTGTGACATCATCAAATGGTCTGTCATCATCTGCTGCTGTAGGAATACAGAATGAAGAAAACTAATGTTATAATTGACAATAATAAAAACATCAAGACTGATAATGCCCTATTAAATTTTCTGGAAATGTTTTAGCCACTTAATTATGATGCATCATATAAAAATGGTATGCTTTCCACCTAGTTTTACATTAGGTGAGCTATCTAGCAGTAAGAGTAGTGATATTTTGAAACCTGGGAATACCTGCGGTGGCATCATTTGTGAGGACATCATCTGTTGCTGGGGGGACATTATCTGCTCCTCTGGTGACATCATTGTTTGGGGAATCATTTGCTGTGGTGACATCATTTGTTGTGGAATCATTTGCTGAGGTGACATCATTGGCTGTTGCATCATCTGTTGTTGTGGCAACATCATTTGTTGCTGAGGACTCATTATTTGATGTGGTGACATAATCTGTGGTGGCATCATTTGGGGGGACATACTCTGCTGTTGAAAATTCTGTTGCTGTGGTGACATTGCTGGTGGAGGCATCATTTGTTCGTAAGGGGACATCATTTGTCCATGAGGGGACATCATTTGTTCATGAGGGGGCATCATTTGTTCGTGAGGGTACATCATTTGCTGTTGTTGTGACATAGCCATATGCTGCTGTAATGACATCATATCAGCAGGTTGACCAGGTGAAAGAGAAATTTGGTCTTCATATTGGATTTCTGACATGTCTTCAAACTCTGGGTCAGGTGGCAAAGTAGGTGGAGGGGGCAGGGGTACATCTAGACGCTCTTTGCCGAAAAGTCTAACTTGAGGTCTGGGAACTCTGAATGTCAGCTCCCCTTCCTGAAACCCACCACCATCATATCCATTTTGATCAAACTGGTTCGCATACAGGCCCTGCACCTCCAACCCTTGCTCTCCAAGACCAAACACCTGTTGACTTCCTGGTGGGAAACCAACGGCTTGCTGTGAGCTGTAGTCTTGGTAAGGCATGCCGACATCACTGTAGCTAAATTGAAAGTCTGGTGGAAATCCTCCTTGCATTCCCATAGCGGCTGCATAAGAATTGTCATAATAGCCTGCCTGATCACTTACATAATATTCCCCTTGTCCATCACCATAATCATAATAACCCTGTGCTTGGGGATCTACAAACCCATCTCCTTCATACATATGGGCCTCACCCATTTGTCCATAGTAGTCAAGACCCTCATCACCATACATTGCCATTTGCTGTTGTTGATGGTAACCATAGTAATCAGCCTCCTGGTCATTGGTGTACCCGTGTGTGGCAGAATAAGGATTATAATAGTTTCCCATTCCCTCATCATAGAGACCATTTTCGTAATATTCAGCGTTTGGATCATGGAGTCCTTCCTCTTCATAGTAACCCAGGTCCTGGTAGTCCACACCCGCTGCTTCATTGTCATAGTACCCAAACTGATCCTGGTGTCCATATGCAGCTGCCTCATCTCCATAGCCGTCGTCATAAAGGCCATAACCTTTCGGGTGGCCTAAATGTCGTTGGTCATATCCATAAGCATCTTCCTCATGCTCATAACCATTGTTATCATATCCATGGAGATAACGTTTTGAGCTGGCTTGGCGGCTGTGTGCTCGACGGCCCCCCCAGCCATGGTTTCCTGCATTACTTCGCATTTTGGTGGACAGGAAGCGTTTGGTCAGCCAATTAGTTGCTGCTGCAACCTTACCTAGCAGTGCACTTCTATTCTTGAAGTCATCTGCAGGGCCATCATCATTTTTTTTCCCAAATAGCCCCTTAAAGAAGCCCCTTTTCTTCTGAGATGAATCTGTCCCACCTCCCAGACGAAGCAGCATATAAGTCGGCTTCTTCCCACTGTTGGCTTTCTCTCTGGCTTCCTTCTCTTTTTTCTTTTTTTTGCTGGCCTTGAACCTCATCATAAAACGAGAGGTGTTTTTCAGCATTGACTTACGGCGTTTCTTCTTAGCAAGTCTGAATTTTCGCTTGCCCAACCCCAGAAACAAACGGGATGTACTCTTAAGTTTCTTTCTGCTGGTTCTCCGCCTCCTGAAGCCAGAAAATTTCATGAACATCCTGGACATGTTCTTCAGACCTTTCCTGGGGATTTCCTTTACTGGAACCACTGGAGCCTCTTCCTTCCTCTTTCCTTTTTTCTTTTGATGGTCAGACTTTCCTCCTTTATGGTGGTGACGGTCATCTTTGGTTTTCTTTTTGGACTTTTTCCCATAATCCTCGTCTTCATCCTCATCTTCTTCATCTTCTTCCTCGTCTTCCTCATCTTCTTCATCTTCAGAGTCTTCCCCACGTCTAGATTTTCCTCCTTTCTTTCCTTTGCCTCCTTTGTCTTTTCGCCCCCTTCCTCGTCTGTCATCCTCGGAGTCTTCCTCCTCCTCCTCCTCTTCGCTTAAATCTTCCTCCTCCTCCTCATCACTCGGGTACTCTTCTTCCTCTTCCTCCTCTGATTCTACCTTTTTGCCCTTTCCTTTGTCTTTCCCTTTCCCCTTTGGTGGTTCCTCCTTTCCCTTCTTTCCTCCTTTCTTATCATCCTTTCCTCCCTTCTTATCATCTTTTCCACCTTTCTTATCATCCTTTCCACCTTTCTTATCATCTTTTCCTCCTTTTTTATCATCCTTGGCAGCCTTTTTATCATCTTTTCCTCCCTTTTTGTCATCCTTCCCTTTCTTTTCCTCCTCCTTCTTTTTCTCTGGTTCAGGTTTTCCACCCTTCTTTGCGTCCTTCTTGGTGTCTTTCTTGCCAGGCATTTTGACAGGAAGCTAAGAGCAGACCATGCCCTCTCTAGGATGGAATGGTTTAAACCTTCAAAGACAGAAAGTTTACACAATGTGTCAGTGCTAGTAACAAATTACACAGTAATATTAACACAAATATTCAACACAATATTAGTTTCAAAATATGATTGTACTTTGTACCTTTAAATGATTTCTTAGTTTAGATATGCCTGATTGAATATGTGCTGGCAATATATGCACATTCAGTGTCTGTATGAGGACAGGTCCACCTGGCCAAAGCAGCTCTGGACTGCCCAAATCTGGTCCCCATGTAGGCTCCTGTTACAATATGCAGTACACACATAGAATTCAGCATCATCTATACATATACACAAATTGGCATACAATCACAAAGATACCAGGCAGTAAGTCAAGTCTCACCATCTTTCATTATATTACGGTCCTGTTCAATGAGAGTACGAAAAATACTGTCCAAGAAAGTTGGTAATAGAAAACCCAAACCACAGTGTTCCAACCAAAACCCTCCAACCTCCGCTCAGTTATTTGACCTAATCCCTAGTCCCTTTTTTTTCCTTCCCATTTTCACTAAGAAAAGCCCAGTGATATCCAAAAATCTCCTGTCCTATACATCTCTGAGCCAACAGAGAGAAACAAATCTTATCTAATGTAAAATCTAATTGCAATAAAAACAAAGTAAACAAGTGTTGAAATTCTCATCAAATTCTGCTTGTATATGTAAGAGATTTGTGAAATACATACACGCATCACTGCAAATGTGGTTGGTTCCAATTTCCCATTTTAAGCAAATGTGCGTTACCAGAGTTACCACACTCATTCCTTGAGACAGCTTTCCATTATAATCACCTCCACATTCAGTGGCAACCAATACGGAAGAGCCAGTGTGGTGGTCGCCAGGATCCCCGCAGTCTTCAAATTTGTTGTGTCCTTGCTGGAAGTCTCTTCTTTGGCAGAATGGAAAAAAAGGCAACAAAAAAAAACAAGAAATAAACAAACCCTGGGAAAATGTCTTTAGGTCACACACTGCTTCTGCGTCTGACCTACTCTGTCCTCGGTTGCTCACTACAACACATTCTCTCACTCAACACAACCCTCTGTTCACACTGCCCTCCTCAGAGTTTGTGACAGCTAGTGTGTGTGTGCGTGTGTGCGTAAGTGTGTGTGAAGAAAAAAAGAGAGGGGGCGGAGGAGTTGCCCGGTTGTGTGTATGTGTGTGCGTTTCCATGTCCACCTATACGTGTATGCATGCCTTTGAGGAGTTCCTTGTGGCGGATCGTAGAAGGAGTCTTAATATGTCATCTGGCTCTACAGGTGAAACTCGAGAGCACCAGGCTACTGAGGGGGCGGGGCATAAATAATACAAAAGCTTGAGAGCGAGAGAGATAGAGAGAGAGAGAGAGAGGCAGATAATAAGAGAGCAGGACATGGGATGTAGACGATAAGGATGATTGGCAGTAATATACCACTAAATACACAAATACACAACTATTGACAACCTCTCATTTTCTGTGTCATTGGTGAGTTCCTTTCATTCTTGACAGGCAGAGGTCATGCTTCGAGCCGATCTCCAACATGAGCCTCTTTTTCCAGAGTTTGTGTACATGTGTGAATAAAGGAAGATCGCCAACGCACAATTAAATGCTCCATCCAGACGGCAACAATGTCAGCAATGTACTTCCACATACATAATAGCAGGTGGCGCTGAGGCAGAATAAACACCCACTTGTAAGATGCATGACATCTTCCTCAAGGTATCAATAACAGGAGGAATGACTCTCAAGCGCACACACAGCCAGTGAAGGATCAGTAACAGGGCTGTGATTATTAGTGCCATCAACCAAATTATTCCTCTTCCAGAGGGAAGGGGTCGGATTGCCGCATCTATCCTGTTTACAGGGTATAGGTGTTAGGTTGCCAGATCTTGATCTTTTGCTCCTGGTGCGTAAGCCTATCTAATCATTACCGACCAGCAGAGAGCAAATGTGGTGGATGTATGCGTGGTGAGTTTTGCCTTTGAGAGGTTGCACGTGTGCATTAGAGAGATGCAGAGCGTGATGAAAGAGTATTTTTTTCCCCTAGATTTCCCACGGTTTGTCTCAAACCGTACATCCGCCTTTGAAGCGGAATGAAAAGACCCTATCAAACGTGAAGAGCTCTGAGTTTTCAGCCAGTCTCCCTCTTCCCAAAGCAATCGCTGCTGGCAGGTGGTCTTCCATCTTTTGATAGAATTTGTAGAGAGGAGACAACATAGAGGGACTGGGATGCATGCCCGGGAGAGAAAAGCAGACTTATGACAGAGGTAGGGCTTGATGAGCCTCATCAAAAGCATTCAGGCCCTGAAGGGAAGCAGTCGACCATTTTTGTCACTACGCATGCACACACACACCCTGAGCAGTAAGATCTCCCATCACTTCAAATGTACTATAACTCTGGCTGTGTCCTTCCTCTGCATTTAGACAATTCTGTTGTTGGGGCATGCTTTTAGCCCCCAGAAGGTCAACATAAATACTGCGTAAACAGATTTATATCGAAACACACATACACACACAGTCAGGGTTATCTGCTGCTATCTAGTGGACCAGCATTACACCTGCAGCACACTTACTTTGGAGTTGGCTGGGAAGTTTGTAGACCTGCTGTGACACAAACACTCAATCAATCACCAAAATCAATCCACACCTTTTTCAGATTGAATAGAATCTCTTACTGAGAGTCAATTAGGGGATTTAAGTTAAGCAAAAGTGGATTTCTGACACGCACGGAAGTGGGAGGGCGGGCATGGAGGGTGGAAGCCCCCCCCCCGCTCGGCGCCTACCTTTCTCCGGGCGCGGCCAGCCTCTGGAGTCGCTTACGTCACTGGAGTTCCGTAGTCACGTTTCCTCATCGTCGTCTACATCAAGACGTGGAGGGAGAGAGAGAGAGAGAGAGGCGGGAAAAAAAAATGAATGAAATCTTAATCACTCACACGGCTTCTTTCCTCTGCTGCTCCCCTATTGGTGTTCGGAGCAGCAGGGGTCGGTCAGCTGGGAGGAAAAGTGCGCCACCGGGACCGGAGGATGAATATTTAACGACCGCCATTCTTCGGCGAGCGGCCGGGGGCTTGAGTTCCACGCACGCCGGGTGAGAAGTGAGCACCGTGGGTGGTGGGCACTGTGGGTCCACACACAGTACACACTTGGTGTTTAAAGTTCAATTAAAAAAAAAAAGGCGGGTGCACCTGAGGCCCGACTAGACTTTTGAGCGTCAGCGAGCTCTCCTGCTAGCGTGAGAAAAAGTTTGATGTTGATTTTCCCGCGTTTTCTGCTCGCCTCCATTTTGAATCGTGCATTAGACATCTGATATTTCACAATCCCCCCGCACGCGGTGGGGAAAGTGTGTCAGGAGATGGCTAAAGGGGGTAAATGGAGCATAACAGATGAAGGTGAGCGCTCCGGCTCCGGGGAAGACACCGGGGCTCCAACGGCTGCAGTGCCGCCGTCTGCCGCCAGATGGCCCCGCCCGACAAAGAACCGGAGCAGCCGCGCGCCAGAGAGGGCTGCATCTCCTCCGGATTCCCTCCATAACCCAGACGACCTTGCCGTCTCCCCCACACGACCGGCTGGCCTGCCCGGATCAAAACAGGTTTTGGCTTTGATATTAAACCCACCGTGGAGCGCCCCCGATGCAAGACCTCACTGCTGCTTTAGAGGGGGAAAAAAAAGAAGGAAGATGGGGGGAAAAAAACACAAGCCTTTGGCTCAGCCGGAGCTATTTTTAGAACAGTGACTTACATAGACTTCAACCAATAGGCAATTTTTTGCTGTTTTGGGGCAAACAAATTTTGTATAGTTGTCGCTCTGTAGCTTCCAGGCAAACACCGAACAGTCGGCCTGGGTTCGGGCAGCCAGCTCTTCCGCCTGCTAGTTCTTATTAACCAAAACAAGAAAACACAAATGTGTTTTGTGCACTGAACAGCAGATGACTCTTCCAAGCAATTTGGTGATGTGCACTTCAATGATCAGAACACCTGAGGCTCATCGGTTGATCATTGGGGCTCTAGGACCTCCTGTATGGTTCGAAGATGAAAGAGGCTTGTTTTAAGATTGTTTGTAATCACCATTTACTCGTAAATTAGTGCATTCGTTAACCTAATCGGGAAGGTTTTACTGGAAGACATTGCTTCGTTTTAAAGGTGACCAAGCCGCCAACATTGTGCGAGACACGGATTAGGTGCTTCTGTAGGACTCTGTGTGGTTCTCCTGATTTTTATCAAGCTAAAGGCCATGTTTGGGATCAGTGCCATTTTGTCGCCCCTGGAAGCAGGCCAGTATTATCTGGATTTTTTTTTCTTCTTTTTTTTCCCTGGGAAATGCCAAGGGATGCAGCCGAGGGTTGCTGATAGAAATGGTGTCCCCCCTGACTACACCTCGCTTCAGGCCCTGAAATAGTAAATATCTATAATGCTTGACACGTCCCCGGACTCCTGCCCCGTTCTAGGCTCTGTGAATCATTCAAGGCAAGTAATGGCATCTGCCCGCAGGTGTAGACTACTTTTCTGGAATAACACATGGAGGTAAACTGTTGGGTTAAAGAAAAGAAAGATGGTGTTTTTGTGGGGGGGGGGGGGTGTGTTGCATGGATAGTGCAGTAGGTACCATAATAGCTGTAAGAAGAATGGTCAGCAAAATTGGCAATTACTACAGAATAAAAACTCACATTTGTACGATATTATTAAGAGCAGGAAATCGTACTCTTTTTAAAGTTTTACAGAGGGAATTAAGCTTTTCAAAGTAAAGGCATGTTTGCACATTTTTTCAAACAAACAAAGTAATTGAATTGAAAGGAAGACTTTTGGTGTGTGCTTCCACTGTTTGCTTCTGATTGCAGTTAGAAATGATAATACAGTCCCCAGAAGTACATGGTTAACCATAAAGTCTGAGAGAAGGTAGATGTGAGACAACACAGAATAGCGGTGCCTTACTGCTCTACAGTTTGGAATGGATGCTACAGCGTGCTCTCCCCGGCTACCAGGCTCGGCTGTGCGGACAGCGGGGCGATGCATTGGTGTGCGGATCATCAACATTAGTTTCTCTCTCGGAGGAGCAAGTTGGGTCTGTAGCTGGAACAGCTGCGCCGAGACACAGCGGGTCAGTAGGAGACTGTAGGAGGCTCCCAGTGGGACCCAAAGACCTGTGCATGTGTCTTTGTGTGCGAGACGGCAAGACTGAAAACCACAAATCGATAGATGCATAGAGGCTGGCAACTACATGGATAGATAAACTTTTTATCTCAGTGTTCAAAGGTATACAAAAAGCAACAGGGTACATCCATCCACATCCGCAAAATAGACCCTCCACCTGGGCAGGCTGAGTGGTGGAGGATAACAGGGCTGCTGAAGATGCGAGGTTCCCACTGTGCGTCCATCAGTTTCAAATAATCCCCGCTGCTGCTCAAGCGTCCTTGAGTCACATGTCGAACGCCCCGTCTGTTTGGATGCCCACCAGACTGCTGTCACACTCCAAAACTCAGTGAATTTGCATTTGTAATCCTCAAAGATACTCTAAAAACTACATTTCTGTTTTCCATCCACAGGGCAGAGCAGCGATGCCACATGGACCTTTAAATGTGCCGACAGAGCCCCCACATGCTGCCCTCCCACTCGCACTCAAAGGTTGGTTGACAGCGACAAATAGTGCAAGCAGAACACAAGAAGCCGCGTTTGTAAGAAATTAGATGCAGTGTCACGTGAATTTATGGCAACGGTTTGTGTTTATGGGCTTGCGGCGCATAAATTGTGGGCACAGCGGCATAAGACGGTGTTAAAAATCTGCATCGGGGAGAGTTGTGCAAAGCCTGAGAGTTGTGTGCGGAGCAATTCGGGACAATAATCCAACTATGAGAAAACCAATTCAGTGCAAATTGTATTATTTGGTTGAATGGATGGAAAAGAGAAACATCTTGCTGCCTGAGGATGGAGTGCTCCACTACAAACTACAGATTTTGAGTACTGAGGAGACGTACATACATGGAGGGAAAGAACAATAGGCAGTGTGTCTTTTCACTCTCAGGAAGCAGTGCAATTCCTCCTTATCAAAAATTTAAACTTTTGACCAATTTTAGATTACAATTTTTTACTGACCGCTCAGCAGTCGTATGAAAATGTAAATGATTTATGCATTTAGGGGCGTCTTTGTCGTAACCTTGAACATCAGGAATCCATGTTCGTAGCGGTAGGGGGTAAACTGAAAACAGATGCAGGGGACGTCCCGCTGCTATGCAATATTGCAGTGTCTGTGAATCTTTAAAATCCACCATTACCTGCTAAAAAGGTGGTTTGAAAACAGAGATGAATGAGTGATAATTGCACAGGTAAAGTTAGAAGTGCAGTTGACATGTAATACTTCTTTATTTTGAATTTTTGCTATTTATTTGGTGCATGAAGCTAACAACAACCTAGAAATAACTCCTCTTTTTTCCTATAATGCTCTTTTGTTTTGAAATGTATACTGCTGTGATTTATAGTAGTTTTTATTGAAGGGTGATATTTTCCCCTACCACTCACACTTGTATTCGGGTTGCACATGCATGGCAAACACCTCGCACTTAGTAATGTTCAACAGCAACACAAATCACAGCCTCCAAATCCACACGGCTCTCAAACAGGAGCAGCCAGGACCGAGCACTATAAGTATTGGTTTTATCTATGTGTACCTAATAAATTGGCAAGTGAGTGTAGTCATACAGCTTAAAGAATTTAACACCACTCCCCTCTGGGTATTTTGAAATACCACAACAGCTCTAAGGCTTGTACTTGGTGAGGCTTTAGATCTACTCCATTGTCTCGTGTGAGAGAGAAAATGGGCAACAGAGATGAAACTGCCGTATTGTTTCCTGCACAGCAGGTGATTATTTGATCATCTAGACCCACTTGGCACTGATGTAGTGCTTTCATGTTGGGATGATGCTGTGGAGTCCAGATAACACCTGTCCTGGCACTCAAAAACACAGATGTAATTTATATGTAAACTGATGCACCTTATAAACAGATTGGATTAAGACAAATTATAATTTAAGATCTCTTTAAACAGACCAGTGGCCAGTCCACCCTTGCCTGACATTTTCTAATTTCAGTGCAAAGCGAAACAGGAGGCAAAGCACAGCTGAGACCTGTGGCCTCAGACTAATTATACAGCAATTTGAGTGATTTATTTGTACTATACATTATGTGGAAGGTGTACGGCTGTAATTTATGAAATTGCTCTCTTTCTTGCGCTCTGCATACTGATGTTTTGTGAGCAGGCAAGTTCTACAAATTTATATACAGAATGGCTGACATCATCAGACTCACTGTAATCGCCGCTCTCGCTGGAAACACAAATGAAATGCCACGGCTAAAAAGACATTGTATAATCAAAAATGTAAAAATAGAATGTTTAGAATAAAGATGACATTTTAATAACCTTAGCAGATGATGAATTTTAATGTGAAATTTAACATTTGGACGGGTTTGGATTATTTTTTTGTTTTTAGCCTTAACAGCCTGCAGTCAAACAGGAAGGATGGGAAACCATCCTCCAGTGCACTTAATTACCTTTAGAATTTAACATCTACTCCACTGTGGAGACGCTATAAATACCAAACAGAGCCAGAATTCTGGGAAAATACCTTAAACAAAAACCTTATACTAGAATGTGTATTTTACGCTGTCCTGAATGCTCTATTGAATTGAATTATTCATAAACAACAACTCTGTGGCCTTTAGACAGTCTGATAACTAAAATCTATATTCCGATTGAAAAGGGGAAAAAAAAAAGAAAAATCAATCCGCTGGACGACCTGGTTGTCTCGGCCGGGGAGACGGATGTCTGAGCTACCTGATGTCACCATAACCCCGGGTTCAGACAAGCAGATGGAAAATCAATGAACATTGCATCCTTGTATTAAATTACGTTACTCTTCCCATTGTTTGCATTGTTTTCTGTGCAAACGGTCGGCAATGGTGGGCTTCATCTGTCGAAAGATGGGACATAGTTTGGAATTAGTTACGTCAAGGCTGCAATAGATGGCGAATAAACCAGCTGGAATGAGTAGATTAAAAAGGGGTTAATGGGTTAAGACAAGCAGGGATTAAAGTGACAGCAAAGACACAGTCGAGGTAAGTGCTGGAGAGGAAGGGAAAGCGATGGTGGCGTCTAAAATCACTGATGAGGATGGATGAAAATCAATACGTGCGACACTCTCCGGCTAAACTACACCGCTCCATCCTCCGTCCCCGACATCTAAATTTTATAGCCTTAAAAGTCAGGTATCACCGGAGCAAGAGCCAGAAGCAAGCCTCGGCAGGTAGGAGTACTTGTGGCAGCAGCGGCAGCGTAAAAATCTGGTTTTTACTCGTCGAAAGGCAGGATGCACTCTGCGGTCCAACAAGTAGGCAGCCGGGCAGAGGCAGGCGAGAACCAAAAACGAGCCGGCAGTGAGCCAAAAGTCCCAGAGCTGCAGAACGGGTCAAACTTTGTGGCAGGGTAGGCAGGTGGGTAGAGGAAACAACACTAAAAAGCACAATCTGGGAAAAAAAAAAATCTTTAATAACTGCCTTTTTTGATGTTATGTATGGGCTTTTGAGCTCATCAGATGTGCAGGAGCGTCCCCAAAGAGCATGGAGAAAACTTGTATGGAGACACGTTTCAGAAGGTCAACTTTTCTGCGCTATATATGCTAGGTTTTACGGGTTATTCTAGCATTTTGAGACACTGGATTTTAGATTTTCAAGAGCTGTGCGGTCATTAAAAATCCTGCAAAAAAAGGCCCAAAATATTGCCATTTGTGTGCTGCAAGTCTGTCTTTTTTTTAGATTGAATCTAGAGGCTGTCCACCATCTTCTATTTTTTAGGTCTGTGATGTGTACATAAACAGGATGCTCAATCAATTAATCAATTAGGTGCTGACACGCTCAGCATCATTAACCCCCTTTTCGCAGCAGCTCCAACCTGTTGCACCCGCATATATTAATCAATTGGATATCTACATGTTAGAATTTATTGTTTTTTTTTGTTGTTTTTTTTCTTTGTCGGTTGTGAACTCTTTTCTATTTGCAGCATCGAAACAATAGTTGGACAGGGGACCTGGCCCAGCGATGCACTTAATCCCCGTCCTCCCACACATCCCACACTCCCTCACCGCGGGGACGGCATTAGTCTCTCGGCTTGTTGACGGCCTTCGGGTCGCGGTTGGCCACTCGCAATGATGGCCAGTCTCCCTCTGACGCACAGTCCACGATCACAATTAGGACTCATGATTTATTAGCATAAGCAATGTT
>CAESWR010000176.1:101392-119775 GCA_903171835.1 Mullus surmuletus | reverse complement strand
TCTTCCTCTCTTTTTCTCTCTTTTTTTTTTTTATTTCCTATTCTCGAGCTTCTGAACAATAATTATAAAATCGCTCGGAGAAAGAGAAGGAAGAGAGAATCCAAAGATCCTGTGGGTGGAATACGGCCCTTCCTGCCCTTGCACTGTATCTGTATTTGTCCTGAAGGATATTGACACATCCTGTGATAAGAGCTACAGTGAATAATCCTCTTATCGGAGCAGTTTTTCCCCCCGTTTTTTTCTTTTTTTTGAGGGGAGGGGGGGCTGGTGGTTGGAGCTCAACATCCACTGAAGTTGACAACCTGCACATTTGGAAAATACTGTGTATTTTTGCGACCTGAGGGAGTGCCGCGAGCGTCCTTTCCGCCTCCTTGAAAGTCACCACCAAAACTTTGGTGGTTCCATTGGGTTCGTTATGGTGTTAGAACAGAAGCTCCGAATCGGCAAACACGATGGGTCTAAGGTGACGAAATGAGCTTGTTGGGGGGTTTGGGTGTGTTTGGATGTGTTTCTGTTCCCAGCAATTACCAGTGAAAAGGACTGACTGACATATGATAATGAGTCATTTGACCCCCGCTGATCTCCGTATCGACGTGTGATAGTGCCGCCGCAGACACAAGTTAATAACCCAAAAGCCTCTTATGAACGTGCACTACTTAATCATTTAATCAAAACACAGTCGGTGGTCTCATTTAATGAGTTAGTGAGCCGTGCTGATATTAAGCAGGGTTTGACTAACAACTTTCCTATTTGATATTTTTAGACTAAAGTTTGGCGGTGGCCGGCGTTTTGATGACGCCGCCCCCGCCGTGCAGATATATTCCCTGACAACGCTACGCCTCAGAGCGCTAATGTACAGTACGTTATTTTGCCCTTTTTTATGCATTTTAAATGAGTGACCTATAAAAACCCTCCATGTTAATAAGTGGATGTTCATTCATCCGTGGGTCCTCCTGCTCGCCGGCGATCGGATTATGCCGGTTTCACGTTCATCGCTGAGGAAGGGCGTCGAGTTAGATATCATTACACGCCGCAACGGAGGCAGCTTTGGGGGTCTTTGCGCTTGCACACTCCTACGTCGGTTCGTCATTTCCACGTTTACAAGGGGGCTTAATGGTTATCAATAGTGCGCATTTGCAGCTGTGTGCTTTTGTGAACAGTTCCTCCTTTACAGCTTTGATCTGCTCGAGAGATAAATCGCGTGTGTTTCCGCCTCAGTTTTTCCAAACTTACCTGATAGGATTTAAGTAATCGGATTGAAATATATCTGAAAATTGGGGGGCTTCAAACCTGAACAGTGATAATTCTCATCACTCGCTTGGCTTTGCAAAAACAAATCCTGCATTTCATCAATCGCAAAAAAAGTACTTTTCTGTGACTCGAAGGCTGATAGTGGTGATGGTGGAAATCAGGATAATCTTGATCCCACTTGAAAGGTTGTTGCAGGGTGCGTTCAGACACCCGCGGAGCATAACAACGATGCAACCAGACAATTGCGACCCAGACAACCTGGACTGGAATTAAAACCAATGCTTCATGTTTCTATTTCAACTGGCGAAACTGTCGAAATGGCTTCGCGTCCCAAGCGTCCACAGATGGATGGAGCAGCTGGGCGGCCGACGAGGTGACCTTTCAGGCTTGTATTTTTTAAAACTGCTGCTGTTATTTTCAATCGGCTTATTCAGCAATGAGGCAGCTTGCAGAGTTGTTAAGTTTTCATGTTTCCCCCCGGTGACAGGAGGCACGGTGCCTTTGGCTCGGTCTTAAGCAATCCGCGCGATTGCCAGGGGTCCTGAGTTGGGAGGGGAGCCCCCAGAGATGACTGACCCCTAAAGCCAAAACCAATCAACAATAGAAACAATCGGTGTAAAGAAACCAGTGACATGACCAATATGGGCGTCCCGATACAACTTTTTCACTTCCGATACAATACCGATATTGCAGCCTTGGGTATTGGCTGATATCGATCCGATCCAATATCAGCACGAATGATGCATACTTTTTACTTATTTTGTAGTTTGGAATGTTAGAAAAGGCTTGATCAAGTGATATTACTCAAACAGAGAACAATAGTCAGCAACAGTAGCTATGAGACAGACTGTTTGTTATTAACCAATGGCTTACATGCATTTGAACCTTAAACACAAGAATGTTCTACATAGAAGGGCTGGAGTGGAGTCTGGAATGGACTGCTTGTATAAGAGTGCTTATATCAGAGATTTTAGATGCAGACCGAGATACTTGTTTTTTTTGCTGATATTGGACTGATATCAATATTGGTTTGACACACTATTGACCGCATGTCGCATCAATCGTTTGAAGTTGAAGTTTTGTTAACTTTTTGAAAGACATGGGGAGACGGCGGGGGTCCAAGGTACCTCTTGCAAAGGACCCCTAGACAGTCTAGTGTCAAATCATGTATGGCGGACGTTTGATCGCTGTGACACTCTGAGGGAACATCGATACATCTGGCAGAAACGTCGACTTTGACTCAAAGGTCAATGGTCGAAGCTGCTGCAACCTCATTTGGGTGATGTCACGTCTTCATAGTAACAAAATGTTTCCACTATGTCTGACCTGATGGAATAAAACGATGAAGCGATGACATTGTAAAAGTCAAAAGGTAATTTTGCTGCGATATGGCCGCGAGTTACCTATTGTACTACACCAATTTTATTAACTTTCTCACAGTATGTCTCCGTTTTCTTTGAAAATGTAATGTAAGGCTTGAGATTGAAGGCAGCAAACCGCGTCACACAAAGCAGTCAATGTAGCTCCTTAAAAACTATCTAGTAGGTGAACATTGATGCGTGAGGAACCATGGGGCGCACCATTCATTCCTTTGGCTCATCGCATCATGTTCACATTGTGGTGGCACAGAAACGTCACCTGGCGTGGACTGGGAAGCCTCCATTTTGGCAGCTCACACACACACACATGCACACACACACCCTCAATATTGATATTCGGTGGCCATTGTTGAAAAAAATATGCAAACAGATGTGCTCTCCTTTAATGTCAGCCTTCATCTCTCCTTGGAAGGCTGTGGGCTTTTTGAGATGTCGGCTGTTTCATTTTGCATCGCCGCCCCCCTGCTGTGTCCATTTGAATTGTGTTCTTTTGAATTAGCTTGATTAGTATTAAGCACAACATGTGGCGGCGGGAGCAGGGGGGGGGGCTTTCTCATCTCGGCTGTTACCTTAAATGATGCCTTTCCGGGTCTGTGGGAATTTCCAGGCTTCACAAAAGAGGCTGTGGAGGAGCTGTCCGGTCTGCCTCTCCTGCCATTGTGGCCAATTTAACACCCTAAATCCATATTCCAATTTTATGCTTTCACACACACACACTCTTTTGCTTGGGACCGATACAACGCTGTCCCAGTTAGGACATTCTCCTTTTCTTTTTAAATTCAATTTGATCCAGATCCATGACTACAGAAAAAAACCCAATCAGCTACATAAATATCCAAGTCACGTCATCACATTCTTCCACGACTCTATGCATTACATTACGGAACGTGGACAATTAACTCTGTCCCGTTGCCGAGACAATGCGTTCCATAATGAAGAGATAACGTACACACTGGGGCTTGCCTCCGACAATGACACTATGGCGCCGCACAATCGCTCTCAGTCTGCGAGGGCCATTGCTCTATTGGCAAAAGAGGGCGTAAAAAAAGAATTAAAAGAATAGTTATTGTAATTCTCTTGATAACTCAGCAGCTACATTACAGAAAACCAACGTCTGGCAACGCATGACAGATCCTGAAGTGTGCCAATGATGTTAAGTCCATAAGGAATTTCATCAGTGTGCTACAAAACAAGTGAAGTGGCTTTATTTTTTTTCCCTTTCATGACAATCGCAACTCCTCAAATTCAATAGTGGGACATATGAATGACGTGTTATGGGATTCCGTGTGGTTGTGCAGGGGGAGGAATGAGTACTCCCACTCTGTCAACTCCCTCTTCTGTAAATGAGATGATGCCTTGAATCCCCTGGAATGTCTTTTTCTGTGTGGAAATCTAATCCCCAAATCATCTGCAAACTTGTGTGATCAGCCAATGACCAATCAGCATCATCGTTTCCTACATGAATAAAGGCGAGAATTCGTCATTGAATCAGCTGTTAAAGTTCCTTTTTTCTTCTTCTGTCCTTTTTCCACAATGGAGAGCTAGTGTAGCCCCACACCTCAAAGTCAGTGATTTCCAAATTGCCCCCCCCGTTTTTCAAGGAGTAAAGTGTTCTCCTCAGTCTGTAACTCACTGATGTCGGAGAGCCGATCTTGGAGCGAGAATGAAACTCGGGACAGCTCGCTGCCCCCCCTCCTCCCCGACACAAACTAATTTGCTATTAGATTATTGGATTGCGAGCTAATTAGCTTAATTCCTTGATTGGATCTCAACAAGTAGGTGGATGCAGATGCGGCAGCCTGATTTGTTAACGATGGGAGGCGATGCGGCTCTTTCCTGCCTTGTGCTGTTGTATTTTATTTGTTTGGTCGACCTGAGACGGCCAGAGGGGACGAGGTTAAAGCACCATTGAGCTAGTTGGATCGGTTATTATACAGATGACACAGATGTTTTCCTGATCACTGAGCAACGAAATCGTCCTATAGCAGATCTGGATAATATAAACAAAGTGGTTTTACTTTGCTCCTGCTGAGGCGAAAATGGGCTTTGATTCAGAATAATTGCATAATGAGGAATGCACGCCTCCTTATTTCACTCCAAAAAAAACACAGTAACTTAATTGTAATTGCATTTTCACCTGAGTGCCTTCTTATAAAATCTCATCTATGCAGAAATCCAGATATGAATTATTTGTTAATACAAGTTTCTGATAAGGTCGTTCCAATGAACATTGCACGTTTCTCACCATTTTTAATTTGCCTTTTTTTTGTCCCTCGCTCAGAGGGTTGTTGCGGCCCCCTGGGACGCGATTTACCCGCTTATCAGCTCGTCGGTCACAGTCGCCGTAACGCTGCTGATAGGTGAAGAACGCTGCCGCCTGATGCAAATTACTGTTTTAAATGAGAACGTTTTGATGCAGATTTGTTCTCTCCCCGCGTGCCTCAGAGGGGCGTCCAAGGGCAGAGCCAGAGGTAGATGCGCAGCAACATCCCCGAATATAACATTTCACCTCGCTCTCCCTCTCCCACCAAAGGAATGTTTTCAAAAATGTTTTATCCATTATTGATTTTGTGAAAGTCATCCATGCTTTTATCTCCTCTCACTTAGACTCCTGTAATTCAGTGTTGTTTTTTTTTCTTTCTTTTTTGCCTCAGTCAAAGGTCTCTCCCTTGTCTCCAATTTGTACAAACACGGCACCTCTGAGACTTCCCGGAGCACTCACTCTGCCGCTATCGATTCGGACCGTTGGTGTTTGCGTGTTATTTATCCGTTTGTGATTACAGCTCGCTGCCATTTCGGGGAAAAAAGTGCGGTGCGAGAGATTAATACTTTTAATTGCGATTATAGATCAGCTGCTCACAAACTCGTAGTCGCATTTGTGGAATAAAAACCCAGAGTTGCGTGCGGCGGTGGTGTTTATCAAGATTTTTACACTCTTATCCCCGGTGCACCAATTCTACTCTGAAGACAAGCTCCTCACCTCGGAGATACAGACACTGATTTGATAAGAAAATAAACAAAAAGCAAGAAACCAATATGTGCGGCTGCATCCCTAATCCACAAAGAGACTGCCACACAAAAACACAATAATCAATCATTGTGAAGTGTGAAAACAAAGACAAATGGCGCACACCCGGTAGGCTCTTATAATTCTGAATATTAAAAACAGATTGACAGCCGAGACGTGGCCGCCCGTGTGTGTAAGTAGTTAAGCAATTAGAAATCACACTATCTGCTGCAAAAATCTTCGTGTCGTGATTTTTTTTCCACTTAAAAAAAAAAAAGAATCAGACTTCAAAATGAATAGCAGCCCCTTCGCTCAATCATTTAGCGTGACAGCATCTAGTCGCTTTACATTCCTTTCCATTCACGATCTTGTTGAGAGCTCTGCCAGGCGGAAAGATGCAGAGGCCAGAAGAATTCCCCCCTGATCCTTCCAAAATCTATCACTCCAGGTATAATGCCTGCCTCTACGCTGGCGACAGGTGTTCCCTCAGACAGACGGGGCATCTGCTGATGTGGGAATAACCGAGGCCTCTGGTTACTCCTGCCAAGTGCTGTTTTTAACAGCAATGAGCAACACATCAAAAAACATATGTTGACCAGGCTCTGCTACCCAGAGATATACGATCAAAGATGCATCCTATGTTGGAGAGTTTTAAAACGCTGCAATCGAATGTAGATTTTTAAAAAATATATCATTTATTTTCTTTGCCCGAGGTGCAGCTTGGCAGTCTTTATGGACTTGACACATCGGGAATGTAGTCAGTTTCATCACCAGCCCCGTTTAGATACAGTAACTCTGATTTAATGATTATATTTGTTGGATTAAGATGAGTTATCGCTAAAGTTGACATTAAATGGAATAGAATAGGGCCGCCTGATAAATATATAGGTGGACTAAATGTTGGATTTGGCTTGAAAACTCTCCTCACTGGTATTGATTGTTTTATGGTTACAGCTGTGTTCATGCTTCACAAGAAATTAGTTAGTTTGACAAAAATCTTCTATGTTGAAGGATGGACTCTATGCATGAAAATTAGCACAGCACAGTGTTTTTGGGGTCAAATGTTGAAGCTGGCGTCGTGCCATCAGATTGTCTAACGAGGTCTTTCCAGTGATTGTCTACAAAAATCCGGCTCTGATGTTGCAGTGCTCGTCAATAATTAAAAGTCAGAAAAAAAGCACATGGCGTATTCATGCGGGCAGCTCCTGCCACCTTTTGACATGTTCGTATAACCCCGCCTTTCCCTGAAATTCAAACCCGGCTGCAATTCGACCACCTGCAAAGATTTCATTCATTTGTGATGGATTAAAACATTTCGGAATTACATATGAATTTTCCCTGCTTTTGCACCTTATCGCCCACCTCTTTTCAAATTGTCTTTTCTAAGAACCTCGTTGTCTAATCTCATCTTTAAACAGAGAAGGAAAAAAAGTAGAACTGTAAGCCAAATGGGACCTCGAGGTAAAACCTCCCCCACCTCTTCAAAATTCCGAGCTCCGCTGCCAAGAAAACTCCACAGCTCCTCACCTTGGCACTGCGGCTTCATAATAACTTTATTGCTATGCCCTTTCTTCGCTTGTCTTGCTCCACCCTCACCTTTTACCTTTTTAGTCGTCTCCGGAGGCGCCGTGTCGTCTTCCTCTGGCTTCACATCCCGCTGCACAAAAACAGAAAACGCCCTCAGTCGTGCGCACACACACACACACAGACCTGCATGTACACAGAGTTACATAAACACACAATGCAGTCCCCTGATGAATGGCAGCGCTTGTGTGTGTCTGTGTGTGTGTGTGTGTCCTTTCTGGTGTTTGGCATTGTCCTTGTTTATTCATATTTATTACCGATGAAATATAAATGACAAAACTCTCGCAGACATTTTCTGTTCCCTTGGTTCCACACATGCTGTAACACAAGCATGCAAAAAAATAAAAAATCCAGATAAAATTGTCCACAAGAGTGCCTCCCGAACACATGTACACATTCCTCTGCATTGCTGAAATTTTGATGTGTAGAAAATGGCTGTTGGGCTGCTAAAAGGCTGGAGGGAGCAGGCGGGCGGGTCTCGGTGCGGGAACAGGAAGACTCGCATCAGTGTTCAACAAATAAAAAAAGAAGAAGTGATATTTCAAACGAGACCTTTCCACCATGTTCCTCTGTCAAATCGAGGCACTTGTGCTTTGCAATTGCATATGAGGGTGGGTGGATAATAATATATGTACTGCATCTCTGTAAATATAGATGCAGCTCTGGGAAAACGCAACCATTGGAGCACCCAGGTCAAAAAAACACTCCCCAAGTATATTATGAGAATCAGATGGTTGCAGTGAACTGAAAGTGATATTTTATTATCATAGGTGTCGTGGGTAAAAGGTCACTGGTCTTTTAAGAGTAATTATGGGCTTTTCCTTCTGTGATTATGAAGTATTTTCCACTTTGTTTGGATTGGGCCCAACAATGACAAACGTGTATCAAAGACAGAACATCTGTCAGGAATAGAATGACAAAGTTCGGGAGTTCCACGTCGTCCCCGATGTTTACACACTTCACTGACCTTCATTAAGATGGAGACAGCAATTCAATGTCTGACTCTTGAGCACATTGACGGGAATACTACAAAATATAACAATGGACTGCCCAAGGATGCAAATACTCGACATGTACTAGTTGATTAGAAAATATCAACTAAATATCAGAGCTTCCTGTTCCGTAGTGTTATCTAATTGTCCTCCATTTTCTTTGAATAATTGCGAAACCCGCCCGGAGCGCTGGCATGTTAATTCCTCACAGCAAAGTCTAATTGAATGTGACACGTTCAGTCCTTGGACGACAGTGAAGCCTAATAAGTGACACCTGCCAACACGACTCTTTAGACAAAGCTGGGGGACAACACTTACCCTTTGTTTTAGTCTACCTGAAGTCTGTGGCACCATGAAACTACTTCGAACCACAGGCGAACCATTTTCATACAAGAGAGGAACAGAAATGCAGCACGGAAAGTGAAAAGTAGTTCCCCAGTACCTTTTATTTCCCCTTCCATGACCAAGATGAGACATCAAAGAGCTACAGATCTTTGATATTAAACCCATTTTATGCTCTGCTCCAGGGCCAAAGTTGTGGCTAGCATTGTGGCACCCCCCCCCCCTCCCTGTTTCCTTTAGTCAGCAGCGGGGAAGCAAACAGAGAACCCTGACTTGTTTCCGGAGAGGTTATAGCATTTATTTTAAGCAGAAAATCCTGTAGAAAGGGGGAACATTTGCTGCTAAAAGCTTACTCTTGTTGCTGTGTCTATAACCTCACATAGTCAGCCTGTGCAGTAAGTCCCTCCGAAGAGGGTATAGTTCTCCCAAAAATTTAAATCCACTCATCGGCCACGGAAACTGGAGGGATGCGTGACATTGTTTAGTCACAAAACACTTGGAACCTGGATGAGTTTTTGACGACGAAGGCGTTGGGTGATCAAGACTGGTCTGGGTCTTAGGACTGGTCCTAACATCACTTTTTTGTCTCGGTCTCAAACCCCAAATGTCTCGGTCTTCTCTCGGTCTTTGTATCCTGTGGTCTTGGTAAAGTCTCGGTTTGTATGGCCTTGACGACAACATACCTTCTACCCCTGAAACTCCACAACTTCACGAGACGTTCATTAACTGTTGAAACTATCAAGTCAGGCTGACAAACTTCCATCTAGCTTGCTTGTGTGACAAAGATAAGACACAAAACTGTTCCCCCATCCCCCAACATGTCAACATTTTCCAGTATAACCATGAAACCATCCCACCGCCATCTGCAGTCTTGTCATTTTATCCAGCTGCACGCAACTTACTCACAAATTGTCTCCTTATATGTGACTACTGTAGCGAGTGTCTCCTATTGCTCTTTCATCCAAGTAAAAGTAGAAACATTAAAGGTGGGAAGCCCGATCTTCTTTTAACTTATGCATGTGCTGCCATTGTTGCCCAATGGCAGCACTGCAATCTGAGGAGGATGTTTGTGTTTTTCACTGCCCACTGTATTGAGGATATGTGATCTTTTGATCGAACGTCATAAAGGATGGAGGGGAGTTGTTGGAGGAGATGTTCGCTGGAAATGGAGCCTTTTAAAATGCCATATTTACAAGGTGAATGTATGGCTTGTTTTTGAAAAATATTAATACTGATCTGGTCAAGGGTTTGTGTGGATTTGGTGTGACTTCAAGCAATTGGAAAAAAGTATGAGCAATGGAGTTTGGGGTCGCAGGACACCTAAAATGTGTAAATGCTTCTCAAGTATGGTAAATATATACCTTATATATAGATTGCATTCCTTGCTATGTAGGATACCCTTATCAATTGGTGTTACCATGACTTTGCTTAAAGTTTAGCTTTAGCTATAGCCTTCGTAGTTTGTAGGGCACTCCATCCCAAGCCAATGCTGACTCTTGGTTTCTGTGTCTCTTTAGTCTGTTTGCTAATGGAACGTGTTTTCTTGGTTGGGACTGACTTCAGAGAGCCTCTCTCCGCTGAACACTGAGCTGTGCGGAGTAATGCAGCGCTAGCATCTGCTCTGCTCTTGCACTACCATCCCATCCAAGCTCGTAGTGTTTGGCATTTATATATGAACGCCTGGTCAGCCATTCACCAAAACAAAGAACAAGAAAGCTCAAATATGTAAAACCACAGAGTGAGTTTGACCACAGTCAGCACTCAGGTCTGATGACTCCCCAACACTTTTATGTAGCTAATGGTTACAGTGCCAAATCAAGGTGTAAAATATCGCATAGACTATTTAATGAGATACTAAATTTTTTCTCAAGTAGGGTTGTATGAGGTCCTGAAGCCCCCGAGTATAATATCTGCAGTAGATATCTCTCCGCTCTCCCCCAGTTTGTCGTACCAGCACATTATTATGAACACAGATGCAAGCGATGCATTAAGGTGAACGCGCCTAAAAAGACGAAAAGCGCTTTTTTTTGCCTTCTACAGCGGTCCAACCTCAAAGTAATACATCTGATTCTACATTGTATAAAGGAAACGCTCAGCAATTCATCTACTGTAGATATTGTACTTAAGGGGTAGAAGGACCTCATACAACCCCACTTGGGGAAAAAAAGAAAGAAGTGTTGTATCCCTTTAAGGCTAACCGTGCCTGTGTTGTTGAGATGCATTGTTAAGAAAAAAGCACATTGGAGCAGCACTAGACAACATGAAATTCACTTGATGTGCATGTTATTTATCAAACAAGGGCACCGGGCCGGAAGCACAGTTTGCCCGTCATCCAAGACGCAGCTTTGCGTGCGATCAGTGAACTGTGCCTCTCTTCTTCTTCATGCAAATGCGTGTGGAATTTAAAGGACTATTGCACCGATAGCAGACTGGCATAGAGAAACACGCTCGGCTGCACATTCTGGTGCGTTTGTTGAGCTTCACTCGGTGGGCAGGGGTCATTTTCAAATGTATTTATTTCAAAGAAAGGCGCCTGACTGTACGAGGCAGGTGTGAATTTAAAATGCGACTTTAAAGGGAGGTTATAGTAGAGGGGAGATAAAAAATGAATAAACTTGCGTTCTGTGGAAATCACCATGACAGCAGAAATGTGTAGGAGAGCCACAGTTAATTATGTAGAAATTGGAGTGACAGCTCTTTAGAGAGAAAAGTCGTACAGTTATTATAAAGACACAATATCACACTGTTTTAGCAGCGAGCGAGGATGGGATGGAGAGCTGTGGCTTTGCGGTCACTTAACTTGAATCTGAACTTGTCACGCTCCGAGCTAATTCTTTCTGGTGATTGCACTCTCGACACTTGAGGTGAGAGGGCTCGCGTTTTTTCCTCGTGTTATTCATGTTTGATGAATCCTACCGGTTAGACAAAGCCTGGACTGTTTAGAGAACTGAAGTGTCACTTATTAGGATTTTTCACTTCACTAACAGTGCACCCCAGTTTTTCTTTGTTGCTTTCTTTTTTTTTTCTTCAGTACCTTTTCTCCTGCCCTTGTTTCACAGCTCAACTGCATCTTTTCCCGCTCTCGTTTACATGCAGACTGCACCTAAAAAGACAGTCCCAGTTACTGATAATTAGCTACTGCCTGAGTAAATCAGAGGCTAATTTCATGCAGATTGCGAGCACAAATATGTACATAAATCTGGCCCTAACAGTCAGAGTTTGGAGCTTGGTATTGCGCGGATTAACAAACCAAATTGCAACAAAAAAAGATCCAAGAAAACAAAAACATTGAAAGAGAAAAAGTGTATTTATACAAGTTAGAGTCAGAACCCTGCTTGAGGTGAGGCACATTGTTTTCGGGAGGCAGCTGCTGTCCTGTGTGACCCCATCATCTGAACAGAGCTTACACGTGTCGTCATTCCAGAAAATACTCACAACATATGAAAAAGAAAAACCTGAAGATCTATTTGACCATGACTGTAAGCAGCTGGGTGCAACTCCAATATGTAGACTGACTTCCTGTTGTCCTAAAGCAAATTTTAACAACTATATATACAAGGGAGGGTGTCAGCATGGTCAGACTATCCTACGTCACACTGGAGTGCAGACCTCTGAATCCACCAGGTCCCTCAAATTGATAGATTTGTCTGGCGTCGTGACATCAGGCGCGATTGAACCAATCAGTGGTATGTGGGGACCAATGATTCACCGGTCAGGACGCCCACAGAGAGGACAAACCCAATCATGATGCTGTTGTCAGGCTTGACGGCAATATAACCCAATAGATAGATAAGTAAATAAAACCATTTTTCTTCTCTCAAAACTCCAACAAAACCAGTATATTGGAAAGGATATGAATCAGTGTGGAGTTTTTACACCATCTTCAGCCAGATATGTTGGTCTCCTGTGATTTGTTAGGAGGAAAAATCAACTCCCCCACAGAAATCGGTTACAGCGGAGGCCATATTTGACTTGAGATGGAAATGGAGTGCATCCAGACATAAATTCTGTTTGATATCAGGACACAAACACTGTGACTACTGCATGATGAAGAATAAGATTGGCGCCAACTGGCATCCCAACATGAACAGCACCTTGTTTCTGTTCGCCAAACATAATCTGAGATCTCCTGTTGTGACCACCAACATTGAGAGAGATTGTCATTCAATGTTCAGCCCCAAAAATATAGACACCACACTAACTTCGCTCTCATTAGTAGGAAAAAATGAAATCATGTAGGAATACAGATTAGGCTGGATTTACTATGAAGGCTCTGCAGTACCTGACAGGAGCATTGGACAGATCGCTGATAATTCTCACAAATGATGACACTTTTTGGAAACTGTCTACAAACAACAAGCTGTGCATGAAGGATTCCACCACGCTCGCCCAAATGGAATTGTAAATATTGCCGCATTTCTCGCTACTTAATGAGCGATTGGAGCGCGCAGAGCAAACACATCCGAGAGGTGGTTTGTTCTGCGGATTTTACAGACTTTTTTGAATGCTTTGTTCTCGCAGAAACGTCTGATCATCGGAATCTTCTCATCGCCAGCTGAATTTGGTTTGGCCACAGCTGCCGCTAGCCACCCAGTAAGAGGACAGTCCACAGCCTAATTTCAAGTCCACAAAAGCTTGAGTGTGAGAAATCAAAGCAAGGGAGATAGACAAAAAAAAAAGAAAGTATCACTTTAAGATATTTTTGGACGGCGAGGGCCCCGCTTCACAGAGACCCTAATTTGCGTTGTCATCCGGCGACTCCGTGGAGCTGCTTCACTGGCGATGAATGAAAGGATGACATTGCGGACTGATAAATTTAAACAATTACACCCACATGAGCTTTATTAAATAGGAGTTAGGGGTAATATTGTTGAACCAAAAAATGTGCTTATGTACAAGGGAATCGCTCGGGTTGTGTTACAGTGTGCACAATGTCTGATTCATCCCCGCTGAAGCAGCTCCAGGGCCTATTAATGCCGCCTCGCGTTTGAGTTTGGGGGGTGTTGTTTGCAGCTTTCCACAGAGACGCCGCTTTCCACAAAGCTGGATTTATCCCCGGCCACAAAAACAAGGCAAAAGTATTTTGGCACCGGACTCGCTCGCTGCTTGAGGGAAGATCGGTAGACTCACTAATTCTGCAAAGTTAGATTTTTGTTTTAAAGGAGTCAACACTAATTAAATGTACTCATAATTCCCTGAATATTGTTATAATATTAAGATTTTTTAATGCCCCCCCCACCCTAATACTGTGAAAATATTAGCATAAATGCTAAAATGGGAAATGGTAAATCCTTAACACTGTTTTTTGGAAGCTAATTATGGCTGTCAGCGGAGATGGCTTAATCGTAAAAACCTTTAAGGCACTCGAAAACCCCTTAGTGACCCATAGTTCTCAGGCGATGTTAGCTGTTTTTGGAAGCCTTGGCACCCACACACACACACACACACACACACACAGACACACTCCAGCTCCAAATTATGTTGTGTCTGTATGTATGTGTGTGCTGTGATGCTAAATCCAGGGAAAGTTGGCGTGATCTTGTGCCATTGGTCAGGCCTGATGGTAATTACCATTGTTTTGAAACAGTCAACCCCCCCCCCCCCCCCATTATTGCGGACGTATTAGCATTAACGCTAAAACGGGAAATGGTAAAAACCCTTAACACTGCTTTTTTTTGGAAGCTAATTAGAGCAGTCAGTGGAGATGGTTTTATGTGTAAAACCCTTTAAGGCACGAGGAAACACTCAGTGACCCATAGTACTCAGGCGACGTTAGCCATTTTTGGAAGCCTTGGCACCCACACACACACACTCCAGCTCCGAGTTATGTTACCCGTGATGCTAACTCCGGGGAAAGTTAGTGTAATCTTGTGCCATTGGTCGGGCCTGACGCTGATTCCCTGGGACAGGAGTGTAGCGGTGTGTGATTTAGCGGCGTATGCTAAGTGCTGCTGGAGCTGCAGGCTAGTCTGTGGGCACCAGGGCAGAGAGCGCAAGCTGGGAAAGTACTGACTTGACTAACTGGCCTGATTAGACCGGGTGTGAGCTGACATGGATCAGGATACACACACACACATGCACACACTAACCGAGCCGTGAAGGCCAGATTGGCAGAATTAAAGTAAAAAGAAAAAGTGCATTAAGACAAAACACAGAGATAAAGATGATTAGCAGGCGTTGACGGCGAGTTAGAAAACAGGGAGAAGGGGAAGATGAAGAGATATAGAGACTGTAGGTTAATTTTGCGGATGCGATGGTTTCCCCCTGAGGTATTTTTCAGCTCTGCTGGACTGTGGCGGTGTAAGAAATTGGCTGAGATGCAACGTAGCATTCACATCATGGTTTCATTAGCTCTCATTTAGCCCGAGGCATTTCACACTGCATTTCCTCTACTCATCATGCTTCTCTTAGATCTGCTCATATTACAGGGAAAGGTAACACAAACTCAGCCAAGACTGGCAACGGGAGTTTAGATTCATCTGTTTTGGACTGCGACTCGGTTTGGAGTGGTTATTTTTCATCTGGGTATATGTTATTGATTGGTACAGACACTTGTGTGCCGTTAGCGGTTTTGAACGTTTCCCCCCACGTCCCCTCACGAGTGGGGTAAAATCGGTTTACATTTATTTTTAAGGGTTATTTTATCCATTAATATCTGGCACTTTACTATGAACATCGCCTACAGGCACAGATTATGTTCAAATAAAGGCAGACAGTGGTGGAAAGATTCAGGGCATCTCTGGAAACCAGATTTGAGGTTTAACAAAAAAATGAATGTGGGTCTAACCCTGGTCCCCTAATGGTCGCGGTCTTTGACTCTGAATTAAGTGAGTTCCAAAGAGTGGAGGGGTGGAAAATGAACTCGGAGCCCCAGTTTCTATCTCGTAATCTCTTTTTTTTTTACACAGCGGTAATTACATTCCGGTCACATATTTGAGTCGCACTGTTTGTCTCCACGATAAATAGGAGCCAATATGTGAGAATTCCACTAGGTCTTTTTACAGCACTTACTGCGTTTTCAAAGAGATGCTCCGAATGCACAAGGCTCCTGTATCCCGCTGTTTAAGAGCTATTCTGTCCAGATCGAGTCCTATCACAAGATTTGAGGCAATTTCTACCAAGAATACAGATGTCAAGGAGTGGCGCCTCTCGCGCGGCCTATAAACTAAGAAAATATGAGCATAAAATACCTTTATTTTCCTCAGAAATCTCTCTTCCAGGCCTCCCAGTCTGTTTGAAGTCATCCCTGAATGCGCTTTCTGTCGGTGTATAAAACCTTGAGACGCTCACTTTGAAGGTTGAGACCAAACATGATCTTCATTAAGACTGAAAAAGTCCATAAATTAAGAATATACAGGGAGTTTCCAACTGAGCAGAAAGTGGTCCAGGTCTCAAACACGTCCCCAGATGGAAAGAATGAATGTTTTGGGGTTTTTTTGTATGTCTTTCCTGGACGTTGTCATTACCTGAGTCAACATTACCTGTTCCGGTCGTCGGTAGATGTTAGATAGACATTCGGCCCAAATGTGGACATTTTAATCATATGGGCATTGAGTTTATGGTCTGAATCCCCCCAACATGACATCAACATGGAGATCCATGGACTTTGCCTGCTCTTTGGGTTTTGCCCCATCAGAATCATTTATCGCGGCCTTTGCTCATAAACCCGATGGTGTTTTGGGTTGAAAGTGTCTTATCTCCAGAAATATTCTTTTTTCCCCCCCAACACTTAGAGTAAATTTGTGGTGTTCTGTGTGTTTTTGTCCCAGGGTATAATGGGTGTAGTGGGCTGGATGTTGCTCCTACTCTCCCAAATCATGGTGCCTGTAGCATCCCAGAAGCCTCCGGGGCTCAGCGTGGGCGTGATCATGGGCCAGACCCGCCCTGTTTCCGATCAGGAGCTCCGACCACCCCGCCGCCCCGACGACGCCCTGGACGTCTCGACTGTAATCCTGAGGATCAACCAGACGGACCCCAAGTCTGTGATCACACAGGTGAGCGGACGTCACCTCTGGGACCCCCCCCCCGATCCATCATGTGCTCGGCCTTGACAGCCACCTTTGTTCTGTTTCTCTCGAAGGTGTGTGAACTTCTGCAGCGCACTCGTCTCCACGGCATCGTGTTCGCCGATGGCACCGATCAGGAGGCCATCGCCCAGATCCTTGACTTCCTCTCCGTGCAGACGCAGCTTCCAGTCCTCGGGGTCCACGGAGGCTCCTCGATGATTATGGCTGACAAGGTGAGTAATCGCGATGCACACGGGTCGCAGACACACACACACACAGATCCGAGCCGAGCCGAGCCGGGGAGAGCCCACTCCTGCTTCTTTTGTTTGTGCTTTTGGAAGCGGCATCGGAGAGTTGCAATCCCTGCTCTGAGCTGGCCATGAATCTTTAAGAAAAATGCCTTTCAACCTGCACTTCTGTCTCTCTCTCTTTGTCTCTCTCCCTCCCTCTCTCTCTCTCACATGTCCTTGCACGTTAACAATCGGGACGCTTAATTAATTGATACACTTGGCATTTGTCTGACGTGCGACTCACATTTCAAGACACCCCACATGGCTCCGGCATAAAAAAAACAAACCGGCGACACACTCCATGTATTGTTAAGTGGCCCGGGTACATGTGTGCCCTCAGCCGGCGGGAGACGACCACAAAACCACTGCGGCCACTTCAAATCCCATGAGGAACTTTAAGCTCCGACTGGTGTTTTTTGAGGTTTTCTGAGTTTAAAAAAAACGTCCCCTTTATATTATATATAAGCCCTGCTTCTGGATGATGTTGATGTCAGCATGTTGTTGGGCAGAGAAAGACACTCTGGGAGAGTTTGGGAGACTTGTTTCGGACTTCCCGCACCGCTCCGGCTGATGAAACACTCAAAAGCGGAAAGTACGTCGATGCAATAAGCCTTTGGATGGATGGATGCTATCACCCAAAGCACTTTAATCTTAATTAGGTTTTAAAAAAAAAAGAAAAGCACATCGCTTTTAAAAGCACTTTTTCGGCAACAGTGTTTATGCTTTAACAAACGATCAATCCTGGCTTAAAGGAATGCAAATGTATGTGTGTGGTGTACAAGTGGGTTATGCAGAATAAAATGTGCAGGGCTGCATCCCGGCTGCTGAATCACCTCCAATGCTCAGGTGCAGGAAATAGATCCCGAACTTTTAAAGGGACCCCAAACAAAAAGGAAAGATATACTTTACAATTGGATTTTTTTTTTGTTTTATTTTGGTGTGATGTTGAGTGCGAAGTTAGATGTACATCTCTTTCCGAGCTGCCGCGTCTCGGCGGTATTGACTCGGTTAGACCTCGCTGACTGACAGGCAGGCTGAAGAGGCTTTGATAAAAACACAACTGGTTCTTTAGCTTTTAAGTCTCCCAGGGCAAGGCAGTCGAAACACAGGAACCAATAACTGCCGCAGTACAGCAGCCTTTTGAAGTATTCGTTGACGGAGGGGATGCGGCGTGTTTCTTTCCGTGTGTGTGTGTGTGTGAGAAAAAGACGGAGGAGGAGGAGGTAGGTAGAGGAAAAAGGCAGAGTTGGCTGGAAGGTTGCGAAGCGAGGTTGCAACGTGAAGGTCGCCGGATTTAACCCCCTGCTGGGAATGTAATGAGAGGGAAAATAAATAAATTGTGTTTTTCCCGCCTTTAATCGTTGATGTGCCATTAAACAAGGTCTTTAACCCCCAACCGCACTAATTGAACGGCTCAGTGGCCGGTGGCGGGGTCATTCCTGGCAGCTCGAAGGTGTGTGTGTGTGTGTGTGTGTGTGTGTGTTTGTAACCATTCCCGCGGATTTTGGCTCCTGTAAGTAAAGAGGACCTCC